>MU223589.1:2861046-2875575 GCA_018584345.1 Thuja plicata | reverse complement strand
AGTGTGCACTCTGTTAAGAGATTTGGAAAGAACGGTTAAGTCCACCTTCTACAAAAGGATTTTAGATGTGATGCACTTGTTAGAATGCAACTACATAAGTCTTTGATCTAATGATAAATGCAATCTTGAATTGCTGATAACAGATCCTATAAAGCTTCATACATATTAGTAATCATCCTTCCATGATTGAATAATACCTTTTTCTGCTTATCGGTAGCCTCTGTGTGTTCTTGATAACTGATATATTTTGTTTCAGACCTTTGCATGAATTCTGCCTTCTGCTCCTTAGATGCTCTTCGTGGTTATCAATAATAAGAATTCATGTACTCACAATTGAGTATGAACATCTATTTATACTAATTTAGATTCAATTCTTGATTCATGCATCGCAAGTTAACTCTAGATCCAAGGTATACAACTTGACCTTGATCTTTAGTTAGATATGCTTTAGATCCGTTAGGATGCATTAAAACATTTACATAAAGCTTGCTTGACCCTCAAGTTATGATTTAAAATAAATAAAAACTCTATAAATAGAATTACATTGCTTTATCCGTCATGTAAAAATCAGATCCACAATTTGCAGGTTCTTCAACTGACTGTCGGTTCTGATGGTCGATTTTCTTGGTCGTCGGTGTTCCTTTCTTGAACTTGTCGTCGGGTATGCCTTTTCTATTCCTGTCGGGTTAGTTCTGAAAACTGTGTCGCCGGTGAAGCTTGTGGTCGCCACTAATGTTTGTCGATTCTATACTTAGCATTTTTCTTGTGACCTTCGTATTCTGTCGGGTATGCTTGCTGTCTGCGGGTAATGCCTTAGTCTGCCGGTTATGCTTGTAGTCTGGCGGTAATTCTTTAGTCTGCTAGTGATCTCTGTCAATGTTTTTCACTAAGTGTACTAATGGCAAAATAATGTCATCAAAAACTTCAAATCTACTTTGCATTGGATCTTCAATATTTTTGCATTTTCTCTCACATCTAATATGTGACACCTGTCAAAATTGGCCATGTGATGGAAAGAATGATTTTGGTCACATAAGCTCCTAGTCATAGGATTTTTTACCCTTTTATTCTTTCCAATCTAAGTGGGTGTAAAATCCATTCTAACATTCACTTATTTTTCCTCTCAAAACTTACAAAAATACTGCATATATAATTTGTAATGACATTTAACCTTTTTGTAATGCATTTAAGCCAAAAATGGAAAACTTGAAAACTACATAGCTTTCATTTGACAACTCGAATTTGAGTGCCAATTTTAAAGTCGTATTTTTTTTTAGCCAGGT
This sequence comes from Thuja plicata, assembly GCA_018584345.1. Lineage (NCBI taxonomy): Eukaryota > Viridiplantae > Streptophyta > Pinopsida > Cupressales > Cupressaceae > Thuja > Thuja plicata. The sequence goes on along the minus strand of MU223589.1, from coordinate 2,874,292 downwards.
CCATTGACTTCAATTTTGCACTAAGTTGATAAAGTGTCATTTTTCACTACAATTTGGACTTACCTACACACTACATTATAAAGTGCCAAGTTTTGGGAGGATTCTATTATGAATCAAGTGGGGATATTCATGTGTTCTATGCACTTTACTTTTCCTTGTGCATTTCTAGTTTGGTTGTGACAAATCAACTAAAGAATGGATTCAAACGTGCCTCTTCTAACTTCATTTTAACTACCATGAATGAAAAGTTAGGGTTCTAATACATCTAGAAAATAAAAGGTTACACCAAGTTACATTGAGGATAGAAAAAGAGCCAACTGATGACAACACTAAGACTAAATAACACAATAAGTGTGATCAATAATTTGGGTTGTTGTGTCTACATGTATCTTGAACATCTCTTTCATGTAGAAGATTTAAACTGTCCTAAGGAAGTCAGGAGTACTCAACCAAAAATCTTTGGAAAGCAAGATGAAATGAGAGGCCATGAATTAGATAATGATCTCATTAGTTTGAGCCTCACATCTTTTAATACATTAAAATTCACCAAATTCAAATCACTAAGTTTGCAAATTAAGGTTTGTGGAATAGACAAAAAGGATGATCAACTAATTCTAGGTCTTAAATCTAGGTCTTATTTACTCAGTATTTGTTTCAACTTTCTACTCCACCAATAATGCAACGGGCACCACTTAGAAAATGCTCTTGTTAGAAGGTTTTATTTCCAAGCTAACTAGGAAGAAAGATAAGTTGATTCAAATGGGTACATTGAAGTATACAAAAGCTCAAGCACTTATTGATGGTATTGGAAAATAAAAGGATTCAAAGAAAGGGAAGAAACAATCACAACAAAAGGACATGAATAGAGTAAGAAAGAGCCAAAATATGAACCCTCCAAATCCAACACTCAAAGCTTTTCATATCAAGGAAAACCTAAGAAAGAAAGAGTTAGATATCCATATTGTAAGAGTCTTGGACATGATCAACAAAAGTGCATGAAGAAATAGATTAATCATCTTTCTCATATTCTTCAAAAATATAATATAGGGGTTCTTTAGTCCATCAGACCCTCCTCATTGAATCAAGATTCAACTAAGGAAAAGGATAAGGAGAAGTCAAAGATAAAGGCTCTAGTTGCTACAAATTTCACATCATATCCATCTTGGATTACTTACACTAATGCTTCACACCACATGGGTTATTCAAACGTCCATTTATCTTCCTTAAATCCCTTTAGTATGTTCACTATCTTGGGTTACTCTGACTTCAGTTGTAGGCAGAGGGTTTGTTGAAGTTAAAGGAGGCACTTTATACAATTTTCTAAGCATACATTTCAATTAATCTCCTATCAATATATCAGATTAGTCACATATGTAAGGTTATAAGGGTCTCATTTTCTCTAGAAATAATTAAGATTGGAGAGTTGCACAACAATGATTTAGTAGTAGAGGGTAGGGCATATAACTATTCCAAGTTATACACCCCACATTTTGAATAAGAATTTTCTCTTTAACAATATTGTTTACTCATTTCAATGAGGCTAGCAAATTATGGCATCAATGGTTTGGCTATCTTGACCATCTTTATCTTAAGCAACTAAGCCAAGAAGATTTTTGAAAAATCACAAATAATTGAGGGGGAGGTGTGAATTAGTTATTCTAGGATATTTTTGAACTTTAATTGTACCAGTAACAATGTTTAATTCAAACTAATATTCAAATTATCGATAAACTGGTAAGTGCAAGAAGTTGGGTACCAATTTCGCGGAAGCCTTGTGGGCTTGAAAAATGCCACTAGAAATGGGCACCCGTCTTAGGCTCGGACACCCGATCCAAAATTTAAAAAATGGGTGCCCATTTTTTTTCAAAACGGGTACCCTTTTTTTTTTCAAAAGGGGTGCCTATTTTTTAATTAAAAAAAAAATTTATTTTGACATACTGATTTATTACATTTAAGAAACGGGTACATGTTTTTAAACGTGTGCCCATTTTTTAAAATTTGAATTTACCAAACCACCATTTGCATTGGATTTCAGTTTGGGACAAGTTTGGTGGGACCAAGCCTATGCTTGGACCTCCAAAATAATGGCTAAGGCATTTGAACACCAGATTTTTGTCTTGCCGTAATTTTTTTAGGGTCTTCCTAATCGAATTTTTTGATGAAATTAAAACCCATTAGAGATCTTACTGTCTAGATTTCAAAAATATAAATTTTATAGTGATATGATAAATTTTACTATTTTTACAATATTTATTAATCAAAAGTGGTACCTAAACTTAAAATAGTAAGGTTCACTAAAACTTTAATAACTTTTTTGATTTTAGGTTTTTGAAAAAATGAATTATATGAGACCAATCTACATAGAATTTTATTCAAAATTTAAAAAAAAATTCTCAAAAAGTGAAATTTTCATCAAATTATGGTGGTCATACACGAGAGGTTTTGAAAATGTACTTTATAGTCAATTAAAAATTAATAAAAAAAATGTATTCAATTAAAAAAAAAGAAAAAATATTCTAACCAATCTTTGATGTGTTAGGTACCTTCCCCCAAAAGGATTTAGAAAAATTCATTTATTTACTTCAAAATAGGGTGGTCGTACACATGCGGGGTATGGTCCTGAAACAGGCATTTTGAAAAAGAGGTTTTTAAACATGCCTACTAAATATATTTTCTACCATGTGGGTATTCAAATAAATTACATGTTTGAAAAATAGACTCTGAGCACTACATTTTTTTTTTAGATTCAATCTCTAAGTGCCTCAAATTTTGACATCAATTGACACAAAATTTGAAAAACGGGGAAAACACTTCCACTTTTTGCCCAAAAGTGGGACTCAACTTCTTGCAGCCACCCAAATATGAAAGCATAAAAGAAACACCATGCACAATGAACACCAAATTTACATGGAAACCCAAGGTGGGAAAAACCATTGAGAAGCTAATTCTCATGATTAAGAAAACCGGTTAAGGTGATTTTTACAATGTTCACTGCAAGTAAGAATCACTATTGGTTGGGCTAACTGCCCTAAATACAAAATAGCTATCACAACTAATATAAAAAAGTGATCTTACAAACAAAACTTGAATTGATGAAATTGCATCTGCACATGCATGGATTCAGTTCTAGTGAATAGCATTGTCATTGTCAGTAGCAAATCTGAACCACGATCTTCTTCCAATCTTCAACACACTTTTGCAAAAAAATTTCTGACATCACCTTTACTCTATCATCAGTATTATCCTTCACCCTTCTTATTCGGTTCATAGACTTCACTACATAGTCATGCTTTGCATCATACCATCTTTAGCATTTAAACACCATATACATATACTGTGATCCAAAAGATGTTCTCTCTATATATACATATTTGATGTACTTACAAATATATGTATCCCTAGAAAAACATGTTGGTTTGAATTCAAAATAAAGTGCCTTGTGATCTACAATGAGGATCAACACACTGGAACCAGACCTAAAAGATAGGTCGCACATACGAGAAACTCTTAGCACGCTACCATAGGACCCAAAGATAGGTCTTACATAAAGTAACCATGTTTCATAGATTAAGTAACGAAAGATAAATATAATTTGGGATCAATGGGAACACCACAACCAAGACCATGTCTTGATCACCAAAAAATTTAGGGCCAACCGAAGAGTAGCACAAAGAGGCAAAAATCCAAAGATTGAATATAAATGTTATACCAAAATTACCAACACACTGCATGAATGAATGAATACTGAAGGATACTCAGAAAAAAAATCTAAATACAATAGCCATTTGAACTACATCCATAGGGTAACCAAAAAATATATACCATCATTACCAAACCAAGGATAACCATCCACAATATCTCCCTGCATGAGATAGATCAATTATATTCACTACTCGGAGCACAACCTATCAATACACTAGTTTTGACATTAATGACAACAATGCCAACAACAATATTGAAACAATGTCCCCCTTTGGCATTGATGACAAAACAACAAAAATAGAAAAACACCAAAATTGTTCAAATAAACCAAAAGCCAAAAAAATCACCCTGAGTTAAGTAGTTCCATTTTTAGTTCTATTTTTCTTCTTCATTTTCTCCCCCTTTTTGCCAACAAAGGCAAAGGGACAAATCATATAATCATACCAAATTAAAATATCAGATTTTACAAGAAAAGTTTTCTTGTACCTTTCTTTTATAATTAGAAGAATATGCTTCCAATCCGCTACAACACTCATCCTTGCACACAAACTATCATGTAAAACCAATGAATTAAATGATGATGATCAGTCAAGGGACTAGTACTGATGTTCATATTCCTCTGCATTAAAAACAATTCTATAAATATATTCTAACCGGACCTCAACCAAATCCTTCACCAACTAGAAATTTTTTCACTAAATCTTCCCTCTATCTCTGAACACACAACAACTCATCTTACAACTCACCAACTTTGATTTTTTTTTAGCATATTTATCCTTGAAGAAATCATAACTCTTACCAATATTGTTCAATTCATATTCAATACTTTCAATTTTGCTTCTAAATTTATCAATAGCTACATGCCACCAATACATATTAGATATCTCTTTCAAGAATTATTTTTTCTCATGAATACATTTGGAGAGCCTCTATTTAGTATTAGTTCATTTTATCTGAATTACATCTCCGAACTTCCAACTTTCAGAGCATTCCTGTAGCAATCTTTCCTCAATAATTCTCAAAAAATCAACTAGTAATATGTTAGAAATAGTAGATACAATAATACCTTTAATCAAAAAATGATCCTAGAATGCTTCTTCAATACCATTCTTTCTACCAGAGGAGAAAGGACACCACATTTTACCAATTCTATCCAGCTCTCCTTCTTCCAACATTGTCTGAATAACATACAAATCAATAGAACCTGATTCAGATGGGAACACTTCATCCTTTTATTCCTCCTTCTCTTCTAATAATGGAATTGTTATGAATTCCATCATGTCGTAGTGTGGTTTCCTTATGCCTTCATAATGTGTATTTATGGGGAGGGAACCCGGTTTAGAGATCTTGCTAGTGATGATCGTGTCTTGATTGGTCCTATTTTCCTTATTGTTCATCCTTTTGTGTTGTGATTTTGGGAAAATGTTATTTCCAACTTAGCAATATCCTAGTTGATATTTCTTGCATGGACCTTGGGTACGGGGGATTGGACCTCTTTGGATCCATGTGGTTGGGTGGTTAATCTTTTTATATCGATGTATTGTTCATGGTTCTATGGATGATCCTATTGTATGCTTCCTTCCATAACTGTAGTTGAAGACTTTTCTATTGTAACATGTATCTTGTCTTTGATGTAATATGTATTTATATATTTGTGAGCTCCTGAATAGAGACATCTATAAATGATCAATGTTGTAATGCGATGTACTTCAAGAAGTGTAAGGAATGGGTAGATCTAGGTGAAAGAAAAAGGGAAAACATTATATGTATTTATTCTAAAGGAAAGTTGATTGTGATACTTGATCATGACTCTTTTATTACATAATGTATCCATTTAAAAAGGAAATGAACTTAGATTTAGTATGAAATATTGTATCTAGGAATGAGGGTGTTATCTCTTAAAGAAAAGGGTTCAAAAGAAGTTATTGTGAAATGAAAAAATAAGATAATATCTTGATTGTAGTATTAAAATGATGGTTATGTTTACTCATTGCCTCTAAAGGTGTATGAAGTACTGAAATACATAGGATATTGCATATATTAATGATTTATAATCTCTCTTCCATGAATTCTCAAATGAAAAATGATATAAAAGGTTTCTTTATGTAATGCTAATGATGCTTTTGTGCAAAGAAGATCTTTGTGTTCTTACTATCATGTTACCTAGTATGAATGTAATTTTGATAAAGGAACTTAGGATATGTTGAGCTATTAAAATGTATAAATTATGATGATGCAAAGAAAGGAAATGTTAATAATGCATATTAGGAATTAGGGATCATTAAATGTTACATAGGTGAATGAATGGTTACGTTAAAGGTTAACTTTTCTGGATGAATTTTAATATTTAAAAGAAGAAGATTAAACCATCTTTTTATTTATTTGAAAGTCATGTGATTTGATAGTAAGGTTAATTTATCAATTAGATGTATTGAGTGAGTATATTATGGTTAAGATAGGAATATTTACTTGGTACACTAAAATAAATCTATAATAATTTAGTTTAGGAATATCTCACTAATAGATTGGTTCATGTTGTTAAGTAACAATGTTAGGGAACTTATGGAGGAAAATAGGTTGAGTTAGATCTTAAATGATACTTTATGTTGTTAAAAGAAATGATATTCATGTTTTTGGATTAAGTAATCATTGTAAAGTATTTTCACGTTGGTTGTTTAAATAAAAAATTACTTACAACTTTAGTGGTTAGAAGCTTTGTCCTTCTGGGTTCCTTGGCGTGGTGTTACATAACTTCAGATAGCACCATTTGAAGTGCCTCTTAGATATCTAAGAGTCCACTTCATAGTTGTCGAATGATCAATACTAGGATTCACCATGTACCATTTGACAACTCCCTTTGCTTGCGCAATGTCTAGTCTATTGCATACCATGGAAAACATAAGACTACCAGCTACTGATGAGTATGGTACATGAGGCATCTGTGTTTTCTCTGATTCTGTGCTAGGGCACTATTGTGAAGAAAATTTAATATGAACAGGAAATGGAGTACTAACTGGTTGTGCATTCTGTTAGATAACTAAGAGGGGGGTGAATAAGTTAGCTCCCAATTATCCTACAGTCCCAAATTCTCCCATATGTATATAAAAATAATTTCAAACATTTAAATCAAATCAATGAAATGTAAACTATGGTCTCAAACTTATCTTCAAAATTATTAATCGAGTATCAGTAAATCAATACTGTGATTACCGATCAATGTAGATTAAGTAACATGTAACGAAAAATAACAATCCACAAAAATCATACACATTAACACATATATTTCTAACGTGGAAACCTTGCTAAGGGAAAAAACACCTGGGCTCAGTAACCCAAAATATTTCACTCTTCTGAAGTGAGCTTGGTTAAGAGCCAACCCTGTTAAAGGTTACAATGCACACTGTTAAATGTGACCTGGTTAGAGGATTTATCACTAACAGTTCTCTCTTGACCATGCATTCACTATGGGGCAACAAGAAAACACTCAACATTCACTAGAAGGCCATAATAAAGACTTTCACATCCTACTCGGTTAAGAGATTTATCTGTAACAATGGTTAAACTGATACAGTAATGATCTAATTCAAATACAACTTGTTTGCAAATTTTTAGATCTATGATAAGTACATAATACCTTTGATCAATTTTTTCACTTCAGTTCCTTTGATTCTTCATACTCTGTTCTGCTCGGTATATGCTCTTTCCTCTGTCACTCAGTGTTGTCTGCAGAATTGCTTGGTTATGTCTTCAACCAGTTTGATCATTCATGCATAAACTTTGCATGTGTGTGCATCATAGCATCTTGAATCTCTTGTCTCTTATATAGACATCATAGCTCATTTAATTTCCATCCTTTAGATTTTTCCGCTTAATCTCTATCGTTGGTTTTTCCGCTTAAACCTTCCTCGATAGTTGTGTTAAAAACATGTTTCAATCTTCTTCATCCGATCATCTTTGAATTTTCATAGAAATTTGATCTTCATAACAAATCTTATCAGTTACCTTGGAATCATAAATTTTCCAGCTCATCATTTTAGTCGGCCTCAGTTTGATTAAATTGCTTGGTCAATACCGTGATGTGTTGGTGATCCCTAGCTTGGTTATCACTGTGCTCGGTATATACTATATTTACTCAGTGTTCACTGTTACTCTGTATGTACAAAACTCTTCATTTACCGACCACATAAATTTTTTTTGTTACAGATCTTTAACTCATACTAGATGTTTGTTACCATAATGATAAGAAAACAAGTTGACATCAATGCCAATACATTAACTGATTAATGTCTATCATTACATCTATAACTCGGTTGATCATCACCGAAATGACTTGAAACATAAAATTAGTTGTAGTTCATGAATCTCTCCCTTTGGCATTGATGACAACACAATATGAAATATGCAATATAAAAATGCCATAGAATACCAAACTTTTGTTCTACAACTATATGAAAAATGTTGTGGCTCTCTCTATCTTGTATATAAAATATGTATCAACATTAAAAAATCACCGTGCAGACTCTTTCTGTAGATTTGACTTTTCTGTTATGGAATCGTATCTCTTTCTATAGATAGATATTTCATTTTCTCTCCCTTTCTCTTTTCTCCTTTTCTCCCTTTAGTGGATAGATATTTCATAGATCATTCTCTCCACCTGTTAATACAATAAATTATCACTGGGTCAGTGATCTCTTTATTTATACCTTTCAAAATTTGTTTGATCCATGCAATATTTGAATAGTTTGCAGCAACAACAACATATTATGCTTTTGATGTTGACTGAGATATGCATCCTTGCTTTTTACTTATCCAAGTAACTAATCTTTCTCCCACAAAGAATGCTCCACTAGTAGTGCTCTTTCTATCATCAATGTTCCCATCCCAATCAACATCTATGTAAAATTTCAGTTCAAAATTTCCTTCTCTTTTGTACCACAATCCATAATCTTCAGTTTTCTTCAAGTATCTAAAAATTCTCTTTACAACAGTCAAGTGTGATTCCTTAGGATTATAAAAATATCTTGCTACAATTCCAATTGCATGTGCAATATCTAGTCTTGTGTGTACAACATACATCGACTTTCCAATCATAGATCTGTACAATGTCTGATTTACCTTAGTTGTCTTATCTTCCTTTGTCAGTTTGCATCCAGTCACCATAGCTATTCTGACTAGTTTTGATTATTCCATTTTGAATGTCTTCAGTACTTCCTTGATGTATTTTGATTGAGTAATGTAGATGCCTTCATCCTGTTGTAAAATTTGCAATCAAAGAAAAAATTTGGTCTCTCCAAACATTGACATTTCAAATTCTTTCCTCATTTCTTCAACGAATGATTTGCATAAGTTATCATTGCCTTCAAATATAATATCATCAACAAAAATTTCAGCAATAAGAGTCTTATCATTATTTCCTCCTTTCAAATACAAATTGTTGTTATCACTTGTTCTAATAAATCCAATATTGATAAGATAGGAATGTAGTCTCTCATACCATGCTCTCGGTGCTTGTTTACGTCGATATAATACTTTGTGTAACTTACATACCATGCTTTCCTGATTAGGATCAACAAAACCTTCAGGTTGTTCAATGTATACCTCGTCTTCTAGCATTCCATACAGAAATGCAAATTTAATATCCATCTAATATACTTTGAATCCTTTATATGCAACATAAGCAAGTAATATTCTAACTCCTTCAATTCTAGCAATAGGTACAATAGTTTCTCCATAGTCAATACCTTCTTCTTGTGCATACCCTTGGCATACTAGTCTTGCTTTATTTTTGGTTACATCTCACTAGTACATTTGAGGCCTCTTTTCGATGGCTATGCGTCACTTTTTTGACACTGTCCCGTTGGCCTAGCGACAGAGACCAGTGTTGCAATTTTGGTGTCAGAATTAACGATGACTGTACCATCTATCATTATTGCAATGGTACTAATCATCGCAATACAAGCCAGCTATGATGGTTACCATGCTGTCGTTACATATTTTCGCTGTCACTATTATGACATGTAGGCGTCGCATCTTATTTATCGCTATTATGACACATAAGTGTCACATCTCATCTGTCGCTATTACAACATGTAAGTGTCACATGTTATCTATCACTTTTTTAGACATGTGATGAATTTGTTATACATGCGACATCGAGCCGTCGGTAATTTTGCGATAGCCCAACATCGCAAGTATAGCAAATTCATCGCACATTTGAAAAAAGTGACATCTAGGTGTCGCAATAGGAGCCGGTTATAATGGTAATCATGCTGTTGTTACATTTTTTTTGTAGCTATTACGACACCTAAGTGTCGTAGAATTAATGTCAAAATTATGATAGACGTGCGACACAAAAAAATACATGTGACAATTGCCGACGGCTCGACATCACATGTATTTGTTTAGTGTCGCTTTAGAGTTTTTAAGAGTTTCTCTTTGTTTTGAGAATAGTTTAACATTCTCTACTTAACAAGGCCAACCACGCGAAGGTGGAAGCTCATCTGGCTCCTCCTAGAACACTCTTATGACCCTTTACGACACTTTAAGATATCTAAGATGTATTCTTAGGGATCGTAAAGGGTCATAAAGGGTCATAAGGGATCCTGGGACACAACAGCTGAGAAACATAAATGTAGGCATCATGGTCAAATTTTTTTGGTGACACAACATAATTCAATGGTATACCCAGACGATGCAACGCAACCACTACTCCTCCAGTTCTAAGTTGGCACTGCACGATATAAAAACCATAGATAAGGAATAAATTTAGAGAGTGGAGGAGGGCCATAACAACCGAAATAATATACCTCCGCTCTCTAAATTTATTCCTTATCTATGGTTTTTGGATCGTGTAGTGCCAACTTTAAACTAGAGGAGTAGTGGTTGCGTTGCATCGTCTAGATATACCACTTAATTATGTTGTGTCTCCAAACAATTGTGACCATGATATCTACATTTATGTTTCTCAGCTGCTGTGATATCTATATTTATGTTTCCTAGATATCATGTTTATGTGCATGTTCTTTATGTGTTTGGCTTCTCTCCCTCCTCCAAAATAAGATTTTCCCACTTTGAATCGAGAATGCACGTGCAGCTGCGTAGAATATATAGTGTTAGAAGGCCCCAAACGAGCATAAATTCAATGTTCTCCTGGTTGTTTATAAAATTGGAAAAAACCAGAGAAGAATGTTTTATAAATCACCGGCATTGCGTGGAACTGCATAGGATCATCACGAAAGGGGGTTTCGGATCAGAGAACTCCCTTTCACTTAATAATTATGAAGCCATCAATGGTATACTAATTGTTTAGGATTGTAATTTTGCATTGATGGCTTCAAATTACCAAGAAAAAGGTGTACAAAAGACTTAGCAGCCTCTAGATCCTTTTCCTTGAATGCATTATACCCCTTTTTCTTGACAGATTCATCTTCTCGCTGAAGAGTTCAGATAGAATTTTGCCTGAAAGTTTGTTTAGGTTGAATTAAAAAGGGCAAATCTCTTATAAAAGTATTGGTATAATTTGGATAGCAAGGATCACCCAACAGATAAAACAAGAATGGAAACAATGCAACTTAAAAGTATAAGACATACAAACATGTCTAGTGATCATATTGTGCTAAAGTTGGCGCCTGATCCTGCTGCAACAACTATAGACAGTACATTTTGCATCACTTCCTGATGTCGTTGAAGTGTTGAACTGGGGTTGAATCTAGTATGCTCCTGTATGATCCAGAACCTGCAAGGAAGGTCAAGATGGGGTTAGATCCAAAGGATCTAAGCAATGCATGGCACCTAATTACTGATCCTCATCTACAATTACGCATGTGCATAGTCAAGCCATACACTTCTCCTTGCCTCTCTATTTCCTACACTTGTATATACGGCTACACAACTAGATGTATGATATAAAATTCATAATTTATTACATACAAGATCGTAAGATAGGCTACATCAATAACTTAGCTAAATCAATCATAAGGTATTTAAAACTAGTATCGTAAAGAGATGAAAAATATGTAAAATATTGGTAAGGGGTGGCAAGATCAAGGAAGAATTCAAAAGTACAAGACCTAAGGGCCAGACCTAATGCCTCGGGGGCTCATCATAGATGGCCTTGCCTACATAACTTGCAAAGACATCGTAGTTTAGGTTTAACTTTAAAACCAATCTTTTAAAGGATGGTAGAAGTGGTATCAATCCTCTTTATCCAAAGGGTATCAATGGCATTTCTCTCTTCACTGGAATTGAAGGTGCAGAAGTTGCTCTACAACATTTGGGTATAGCACTCAATTTCTATACCGAACCAATGAAGAGAAACATTCTGCACCCCTTATTCGATTGAAGGTAGAGGACATTGATCCCCTTTTGATAAAGAGTCTTCAAGAAAGATAGATGGTATTCTATCATTTCTACCTAAAAAGTATTACCAAGGAAAAAAAAGAAAGCAATAATTAGTAGTGTCCAAAAAAAGAGGCAAAATCACAGTAGCATAATGCATAAGGATATTATGTTTCACAACTGTCATGTTTATGTGCATGTTTAAGGAAGAACTCAAAAGTACAAGATCTAAGGGCCAGACCTAATGCCTCGGGGGCTCATCATAGATGGCCTTGCCTACATAACTCGTAGAGATATCGTAGTTTAGGTTTAACTTTAAATTTAACAATAAATTATTAGAGCTACATACAACTGAAGACAACATGACATGGTAGTAATGAATAACCCACCCTTGAAGAGAGAGATATGGTACTTTTTCAATGTAGAAAGAAAAAGTTGTTATTGGTCAATCTAGATCAATTGGGTCCACTACAACCTCATGAGATTGAGCCTGTGTTCAGGCTATGATAAGGAACACACACATGTCTATGGTAGGATAGAGCATCTATGATCCCTTGGAAATGCTTTCCTAATAGTAATGGTAGGATGTCATATTTATGTTCTGAAGCTTCTTTATACAAAGGGTATCAATGGCATTTTTCTCTTCATTGAAATTGAGGGTGCAAAAGATGCTTTGCATCATTTGGGTATACCACTCAATTTCTATACCCAATGGATGCAAAGCAACCTTCTGCACCCCTTATTCTATTGAACATAAAGGACATTGATCCCCTTTTGATAAAGAGTCTTCAAGAAAGATAGATGGTATATATCCTACTGATTCTACTTGGAAAGCATTCCCAAGGGAGAAAGAGATCACAAACTCAACAACTAATCAGTAACAACAATGAAAATAATGAATAAATATGCCAACATAATGAATAAGTGGGCAAAATACATAAGGCATTGAAAACTAGTTTCCTAAGGCATTGAAAACTAGTTTCGTAAAGAGATGCAAACTATGTAAAATATTGGTAAGGGGTGGCAAGATGAAGAAAGAACTCAAAATTACAAGACCTAAGGGCCAGGCCTAATGCCTTGGGGGCTCATCATAGATGGCCTTGCCTACGTAACTCGTAGAGACATCATAGTTCAGGTTTAACTTTAACTTTAACAATAAACAATTAGAGCTACATACAACTGAATACAACATGACATGGTAGTAATG
>MU223589.1:2813709-2843206 GCA_018584345.1 Thuja plicata | reverse complement strand
TCTAGTTAAGACAAGCTCTCTTCCCAAAGATACTAAGGAATTGGAAAAATTATTGGAAGAAGTGGCAGAAGAAATGCTTAAAGATTGGGACTCTTCCCATACAGAAGAAAAGACTTACAAGCCTTTAATGCCCCCACAATAAATCCACTCCCTCTTTGTAAAAATCCTTTCCACCTCAATACAGAAGGAGTCCACCTCTATAGGAACTGAAAAAGAAGAAACCAATAAAAGGAATAAACTACTATAATTCCAACCCTTGTTTAACCGGCCATTGATAGAAGAACACATAAAGTTATGAGAATTTTTATGAAGTAAGTCTCTACTTCCATAGGGGACTCTTGCACCTCCATAGGAATTGTGAAAGAGGAGGATGAAAAAAATGTACCAAGCCGTCACTAAAGTCATCACAACACACCCCAACTTAGCATGGATGAGAACAACCCATAAATTTGCACCAATCCTTAACTAAAAACAACCAAAGACAAGAATGCACCCTTAAAAAATATTAATAAATGATTGGCCACTAGAAAAAAAACAAGACCACCATCCATAGTGGATAAAATGGACAGTCCAAATGAAAAGAAAAAAATAACTAACAACTTAGCACCAAAATTTAAAGAAGGCTCCATCATTAAATTCACAGCATGAGGAAACATCAATAGGACCCAATAGGCGTTGTGTAGAACACACCACCACCGTGACCCGCCACAGCTTTCACCATAAAACATTATATCTACCCATGAGCCATTTTCACACAAAGAGAACCCCCACAACTTGGAACATAATTCCAATAAAGCCCTAGAAGGGGAGGATCTGACATAGGAAGAAACAATTGCCAGCAATGGAGGTGCAGAAAAAACCTCCATCTCCATCCACCACAATTCTCACAATCATGGCCCCAAATGACCACAACTCCCAACACTATTTGTAGTTGAAATAAATTTTGTAGCTCCACCAAGATGGATATAGGCCCATCAGAAACAAAAATGAACAACAATAACCCAAACAACACCTCTCCTCACAAAAAATAAAAGCATACAATCAACCTCCAAAATCTACTCAATACAACCAAAACCAAAAGCATAAAGGCTTCTCATACTAGAAACTTCAAGGGTCTAAAGCCTCATCAACCTAAGACTAGAAAGAGGAGATAATTTAATCATGGAAACCCCTCAAAGATATAGGGGTCCCAATTAGCCATAGATACAGATTATCAAACAAACCAAGATCCACACTCAGACTCTCACAACTAGGAAACCTCAACAACCAGGGAACAAAGGCTACAAAAGAAGAAACCCCATCAACTAGTAGCGGATCCCACACCACTGATTACTCAAAGGATCTCTTCTAGATTACACATCCCTTAGCAAGGTCAAAGGGTAGAATCTCAAGGCAACCATCCAAGAAGTAATCACACATGATAAACACAAAAAATTGAAAAATGACCAAACCCATATAGAAAAAACACTAGTAAGGAGAGAATCACCAACCACAAAAATAACCTAAAATAAGGAATTTCTAACCTATCATGATAGTGGAATCAGCAATGTAGCCTAGGATAAAGGAACAACAACATGTGTGTAACTCTTATTAAGCACAAGCTCCTCCAAATTAGGGAAACAAACCATATTCATCCACGCCATTACTAAGTCAATAGTATAGCATTTGAAACAACAAGGAATAAACTAAATTTTACCATCCTCAAGCTATTAAAGTAGAGAAAGTTTGTAGTACAAAACCAAAATAGGACATGCAAGCCCAAACATTAGAAAAGACTCGACCTTAGCTCCTAGAGAAGACATCTGATTCTTTAATGTGACAGAAGACCAACAAGAAATTAAAGCAAAAAACACTAACACCCTCAAGCATCTATGGTGAAAAACCATATAATTCAATGTATATATTGAAATTGATAATAAGATCCTGAATTTCTAGGTTCCAGATAGTTTGTTCAATCCCTCAATGAGGCATTTAAAAAGACACCGACCATTGCAAAATTCATTGGCATCTGACCTTCAATAGATAGGGTCAAAGCTTCAGTGAGACAACAGTGGCATACTACCCGTGACAAAGCATCACTTTCTTTATGCTAGGGTTTCTACATATTACAAGGCATGTTCTCATTATGGTATATGTTCTTATATTGACTAATATCAACCAAGCCATCTTAGGGTATACACCTCTAGTCATGTAATATGCTCTTAACCAAAGGCTAAAATATAGAACATATATTGAAATTGATAATAAGATTCTGAATGTCCAGGTTCCAGACAGTTTGTTCAATCCCTCAATGAGGCATTTAAAAAGACACCAACTATTGCAAAATTCATTAGCATCTGACCTTCAATAGATAGGGTCAAAGCTTCAGTGAGACAACAGTGGCATATTGCCCGTGACAAAGCATCGGTTTCTTTATGCTAGGGTTTTTGCAGATTACAACATATGTTCATCATATTGACTAATATTAATCAGGCCATCTTAGGGTATATGCCTCTAGTCATGTAATATGCTCTTAACCAAAGGCTAAAATACAAGACATGCCTCAAATGGTGAGTACGCGGTGGCTTATTGATGAGTACGCGGTGGCTATACCCTAAACATGAAGGAAACCAATTGAATTGCAAACTAGCTCGAGGGTGTGATGAATGAGCTGTTGGATTCTTCAGTTGTGACTGCTAGCTGGATTCAATAAAAAAAGAGCCCTCTTCGCACGTAGAATGGTATAGTTTACTTCCACTCGCATGCATAGCTCGATCACAAATGAGCCTTTTTTTTTTTTGTTTATAATCAAGAGGGTGTCGCAATTATGACGGTATCGTCACTATTACGACAATGTCGGGAGCACTTGGAAAAAAACCACAAAAATCACACACAACTGGTAGCGCCGTTGCAAATTGGCATCGAAATTTTACCCCAAATGTTGTAGTGTCTCCATTCTCATTCAGTTTGTTCCTGAATGTCCATTTGGTGCCAATTACATTCTTATCGCTCGATCTCGGTACTAATGTCCATGTTTTGTTTTTCTTTATCTGCTCAATTTCTTCAGTCATTGCATTAATCCATTCTTCATTTACAAGTGCATCTGTAACAATTTTAGGTTCGAATTCACAAATCAAACATGTGTTTTTATTCAACTTCAAGTCATCATGACAACTCTTTTATCTCCAATAATCTGATTCTGTGGATGATGTCTTCTTACATATTTTGCAAGTACAGGTTCAGTTCTTTGTTTTCATTGTGATCTCCAGTTGGTATTTCATCATGATCTTCAATTTCAACATCTTCATGATTCTCGGTTGGTGCATCTTGATGCTCAGTAACATTACCCTGTTGCTCGGTAACATTAGGTATCTGCTCGAGAAAAGTGTCAGGTTCTTCAATGTAAACAAATCTACTATATTCTTCAAGTTCTGTTTTGCTTTCCTCTTCATTTTTCTTAGCCTATTCATCAACTTTTACATTTTCACTTTCAATGATCTTGTTACAAGACTTGTTCAAAAATTTATAAGCTTTTCTCTTAGTAGAATATCCCAGAAATATTCCTTCATCACCTTTTGATTCAAAAATTCCATTTCTATCATCTTTCAGAATATAGCACTGACTTCCAAATATTCTAAAATAACTCACATTAGGTGTATAACCATACCATAGTTCATAATGTATCTTGTTTGTATCTTTCTTCAGTTGTACTCGGTTCAATATGTATACGATAGTAATAACATATTCTCTCAAGTATACTTGTGCAACATTCTTTTCAATCATCAGTGTCCTAGCACAATCCACAATTGATCTATTTCTTCTTTCAGAAATCCCATTATGCTATGGTGTTCTCAGTGCAGAGATCTGTCTCTTAATTCCATATTCATAAAAAAAGTTAGTGAACTCATCACAAATAAATTCACCTCCTCTGTCAAATCTCAAAATATTTCAGTTCTTTACCACTTTCTTTTTCCACTTTTGTTTTGTACCATTTGAACATATTAAATGTTTTAGATTTTTCTTTTAAGAACATAACATTCATCATTCTAGAGTAGTCGTCAACAAATAAAATAAAGTATCTGTCACCATAATAACTCTGTTTTCTCATTGGTCCACATAGGTCTGTATGAAATAACTCCAAAATATCATTAGAAGAGAAATTCTTTCTCTTAAAACTAGATTTCAACATTTTTCCCATTTGACAATTCTTGCACATAACATGGTCAGGTTTAGATAAGCTCGGTAAGCCTCTTACTTTTCTTTTCTTAATGATCTTAACCATGTTGTCAAAATTTACATGACATAGCCTCTTATGCCACAACCCTATGTCTTCATTCTTAGCAATCAAACAAATAGTTTCAACAGTGTCAAGATAGAATAGATTACCTTTTGATTGTTCTCCAGTGCTGATCAACTTTCCTGTTTTATCATAAATTCCAGCTCTTTTTTTTTCAAATACAACTCAGTGACCTGTGTTATTCAACTATGAAATACTGAATAGATTATAATCAAGTCCTTTCACCCAATATGCATTCTCACATTTGATCTTGTTGTTCAGCAATATAGTACCTTTTCCTTTTACTTGGCAAGGTGTATCATTTCCCATTCTAACAGATCCACCATTATAATGCTCAAGAAATTCAAATTTTTCTTTATCTCTAGTCATGTGATGTGTGCAGCCACTATCAATAACCCAAATGTCATGCTTGCTAAATTTAGAAATAAGTGTTGTTTCAACATACCTTTCATCTTCTTTCAAAGCTACAAATACTATCTCAATATCTTCATCAATGTTGGTGTCGGTGTCTTTATCTTTATCTTAAACAATGTAACAAGCCTTTTTTCCTTTTTATTTGCAATCTCAGTTACTCCTTCTATCATACTGTTGGTTGCTTCTATATTCCCGGTCATCTTTTCTTTCATTAGATCTTTCATTTCTTTCATCACTTTTTCTGTTTGGGCATCTGGAAGCAAAGTGTCCAATTTCTTTACAATTAAAGCATATCAAAGGTAGTTTACCTTTATACCTTCCTTTACCTTTATGCAATCTTCCAGCCATTAATGCTTCAAGTTCATCACATTCTTTATCATCATTGTCACTGCCACTGTCATTTCTTATCATGTGTTTGCTACCAAATTTGCTAATTTTCAGAGAGGATAGAAATGCAGACTCACAATAGGAACAACATTGTTGTCAAAATTGTTTAGCTCA
This sequence comes from Thuja plicata, assembly GCA_018584345.1. Taxonomy (NCBI): domain Eukaryota; kingdom Viridiplantae; phylum Streptophyta; class Pinopsida; order Cupressales; family Cupressaceae; genus Thuja; species Thuja plicata. Next base: position 2,838,015 of record MU223589.1, on the reverse strand, counting down.
AATGAAATCAGTCTACCGACAAGGCTATCAATAGTAATATTTTTTCCAAGTGCAACACTCATTTCATGTATTGCAGAGACTCTAGTAGAATAAACAGGCAATAAAGTTCTAAGAATCTTACTCACAATAGTGTCTTCATCAATAGTTCCACCTGCTCCATGAATAGAATTTACAACCTCCTTGATTTGGTTATTGTATTGCATTATGTTTTCTCCTTTTTTCATTCTCATGTCATCAAATTTTCCTTGGAGACTTTTAGCTTTAGCTCTTTGTACATTTGCATTTCTTCCATAAACTTGTGTAATATTGTCCCACATCTTCTTGGATGATGTACATGTCTTAATATCTTCAAATTTAGCATCAGTTAGTGAAGAAGCAAGTTCCACCATCATAGTATTATGTTCATGTTTTTCTCCCATCTGATTAATAGTCAAATTAAGGTCTAGTAGGTAGGATGAATTTAGTATCCAAGTATAGCATTATTTCATCTCCAATCCCTCATAGGTATAGTCTCATTCTTCTCTTCCATGTTGAGAAGTTCTCCTTGTTCAGCTTAGGTGCGTCTCTCTTATACATCTTGTGATCTTTAGCTTAAGTCCTTGAAAACTTTCCTTCTAAGCACTGTATGCTCTAATACCAATTGTTACATAACTGAGAGGGGGGGGGGAATCAGTTAGCTCCCAATTATCCTACAGTCCCAAACTCTCCCAGATGTATTTAACAATAATTTCAAATATTTAAATCAACTCGGTGAAATGTAAACTGTGGTCTCAAACTTATCTTCAAAACAATTTACCGAGTATCAATAAATCAATACTGTGATTACCGATAAATGCAGATTAAGTAATGTGTAAAGAAAAATAACAATCCAAAACAATAATACACATTAAAACATATATTTTTAACATGGAAACCCTGCTAAGGGAAAAAACCACCTGGGACCGGTAACCCAAAATATTTCACTCTTTTGAAGTGAGCTCGGTTAAGAGCCAACCCTGTTAAAGGTTACAATGCACACTATTAAATGTGACCCGATTAGAGGATTTATCACTAACATTTCTCTCTTGACCATGCATTCACTATGGGGTCAACAAGAAAACACTCAACATTCATTAGAATGTCATAATAAATACTTTCACCTCCTACTCAGTTTGAGATTTATCTATAACAATGGCTAAACTGATATACAATAATGATCTAATTCAAATACAACTCTATTTGCAAATTTTCAGATCTATGCTAAGTACATAATACCTCTGATCAATTCATTCACTTCAGTTCCTTTGATTATTCATACTCTGTTCTTCTTGGTATATGCTCTTTCCTCTGTCACTTGGTGTTGTCTACAAAATTGCTTGGTTCTGTCTTCAACCAGCTTGATCAGTCATACATAAAATTTGCATGTGTGTGCATCATAGCATCATGAATCTCTTGTCTCTTATATAGACATCATAACTTATTTAATTTCCATCCTTTATTTTTTTCTTCTTAATCTCCATCGTTGGTTTTTCCACTTAAACCTTCCTTGGCAGTTGTGTTAAAAACACGTGTTAATCTTCTTCGTCTGATCATCTTTGAATTTTCATAGCTGTTTGATCTTCATAAAAAATCTTATCAATTACCTCAGAGTCATCAATTTTCCAGCTCATCATTTTAGTTAGTCTTGATTTGATTAAATTGCTCAGTCAATAACATGATGTGTCGGTGATTCCTAGCTTAGTTATCACCTTGCTTGATACACTATATTTACTCGGTGTTCACTATCACTCGGTATATACAAAACTCTTCATTTACTGCCCACATAAAGTTTGTTTGTTCCAAATCTTTAACTCATTGTAGATATTTGTTACCATAATGATAAGCACATAAGTTGACATCAATGACAATAGATTAAATGATTAATGTCTATCATCACATCTGTAACTCGGTTGATCATCACCAAAATGACCAAACATACAATCAATTTTAGTTCATCACATTCTGCATATTGAAGAGTTGTAGAACCTTCTCCACATAAGTATTTAGTAACAACCATAATTTCATGTTATTTCTGTCTCTATGTATCCTCATTCCAAGAATATGATTTTCACTTCCTACTTCCTTCATGTCAAATTTCCTAGCAAGATGAGTTTTCAAATGGATGATTCTATCCATGTTGGGACTTGCAACCAACATATCATCTACATACAAAAGTAGAATGATAAAACTGTCATCATCATACCTCTGAAAATAGGCACAATGATCATCCTCATATCTTCTAAACTCTATACTCATCATGAAGGAATAAAACCACTTGTACTAACACCTTGGTGCCTGTTTTAAACCATACTATGATTTTTTCATTCTGCAAACAAGACTCTCCTTGCCTTTTTCCTTAAAACCTTTTGGCTGCTGCATATAAATCTCCTCAAAGAGATCACCATGTAGGAAGGTTGTTTTAACATCTAACTATTCTAATTTCAAATCAAGACTACCAATAAGAGCTAAAATTACTATGATAGTACTCAAATGTACAACAGGTGAAAAAATTTCATCAAAATCTATACCAAATTTCTGAGCATACCCCTTGGCCACCAACTGAGCTTTATATCTCTCCAAATTATCATTTAAATCTATTTTCAACTTGAACACCCACTTGTTCCCAATAGCCTTTCTTCCTTTGGGTAATGGAATAAGATCCCATGTGTTATTTTTATGAAGAGATTCCATAGAAACTCTCCATTTGTCTGTAGATTCTTCTTCACAAGCCTCTAATATGAATTGGGTTCACCAACATCAATTAGTAATGCATAAGAAAAATTACAAGTAGGAGAGTACTTCTCAGGTTCTTTGGATGCTCTGCTAGATATTATTTCACCCTGTGGCTGATTTGGTTGTTGTTCATCTAGATGATCTTATTCTAATTGTTCTTCATCTAGTACATCTAGATTATCATCATATTTTTCCACCTCTACTGGAATAAATTTAGTTCCATGTTATTCTTCACCTCTTTTCATTGTCTTTTCATTAAAGAACACATCTCTCCTAATTATAATCTTGTAGCCAGCAATATCCCACAACTTGTACCCCTTTGTACCTTCTACATAACCAAGAAAAATATATTTTGTGGACTTCTTGTCCAATTTATTTCTAATCTCTTTAGGAATTTGTACATAAGCATCAAAACCAAAAACACAGAGAAATGAGTAATCAATTGGTTTACCTTTCCAAATTTCTTTAGGAATTTTATTATCAAGAGTAGTAGTGGGTGATCTATTGATCAAGAAACAAGTCTTATTTACTGCCTCACCCCAAAAATTCTACTCTAAACCAGTAGTGCTCAACATACATGTGGCTCACTCCATAATTGTATAGTTCATGCATTCAACAACACCACTTTGTTGTGGTGTCTTAGCAACCATCAATTGTATTGCAATTCCATGTTCACTACAAAATTGGTTAAGTTTTGCTGAACAAAAATCACCTCAATTATATGTTCTTAGACATTTTATTGTCTTACATTTTTTACTCTCTATCATGACTCTTAACCTCTTGAAACAAGAATACACTTCCGATTTTTTCTTGAGAAGATAAAGCTAAACCTTACGGGAACAATCATCTATAAATGAAACAAAATATGATGAACCTCCAATAGATGTAATAGGAGCTTCCCAAGTATTTGAATGTATTGATCTAATGCATTTTTTTTCTTCTGGTAGTACTTCTAGAAAAGCTTAGTCTATTATGTTTCCCAAACAAACAATGTTAAAAAAAACTCATATCTTTAGATAATTTACTTGGGAAAAGATTTATATCTAGCAGTACCTTGAGACCTCATTCACTCATATGGCATAGCCTTTGGTTCCAAGTTATCAATGAGTCCATCTCTGCATCAGATACCACAAAAACCTCTCCATAGCTAGTTTTTCCAACCAACCTATAGTTTTTCCAACCAACCTATAGAGAATGCCAACTTTTTCTCATTTTAGCACAACCAAGACTCCCTTTGTTACCTTTAGAAAATTATTTTCCCCACTAAATAAAAATCCTTGTTCATCAAACACTCCAAGTGAAATGATTTTTTTCTTTAAACCAAGTACATGTCTATCATGCTGAATAGTTCTAATTACTCCACCAAACATCTTAATTCTTACCTCTACTTCACCAATGACTTCACATGGATTATCATTTCCCATGTAACCATACCTCCATCACAAGGCCAGTAAGTAGAAAACCAATCTCTATGAGGATTCATATGAAAGGAAGCACCATAATCAAGAATCGAAACATGAAGTAAAGAACTTCTCAGATTAGAAGTTAATATCTCTCCGTCTTCCAATGGTGTTTGAAATTATGCAGTATTTTATTCAGATGTAGGTGTTCTAGGATTCTCCTCAGTTGCTTTTGTAAACCCGCAATCCTTCTTTACATGTCCATTTTTGCCACAATTCCAACACTTTACCTTTTTCTGCCACTTGGATTTGGATCTGGTTTGTCCATGCTTGATATTAGTTCTTTCCTGAGTTTTGCCTCTAGCAGTTAGGGCATCATTTGCAGAGGATCCTTGAGATGTATTTTCCTTGAATCTTCAAAGATTAAAGAAGATACCACATTTTCAAAGACCAAATTCCCACTCGGTGCAAAATTAATGAGAGCCATAACCAGCTACTCCCACTATCAGGCAAGGAGAAAAGTAAAATTGTTGCCTTATCTTCTTCATCAATTTTAACTCCCACTAAATCCAACTTGCTTGTCAGTGTGTTAAAATCATTCAGATGATTTTTGACTAATGAATTGTCACACATCTTCCAATTATACAGTTGCCTTCATAATTTTTTTTGTTTTCTAATGACTTCATCTCATACAACTTTGCAAGCTTATTCCATAATTCATGAGCATATTTCTCCTCTGCAACATTACAAAAAATTGAATATGCTAGAGATAACTGGATTGTTTCTCTAGCTGTTTTATCCATCGTACTCCAATTTGATGTGTTCATATTTGTAGGTTTTGATGACACCCCTTTAAGAGCTCTATCACATCCACCCTTCACCAACAAAGTTTGAATCTTCATCTTCCAAAGAGAAAAATATGAACCATCAAACTTTTGCACCTCATATCTAGTAACATAACCTCCTTCCATTTCTCACCTCTCAAAACAAATAACTCCTACATAAAATAACCTCGCTTTGATTCCCATTGTTATGAAAATTACAAGTGTAGAAAATTATGGAGAAGCGAAAATACTCATAACACAAAAATTATTTGGAAAAACCTGGTAAAATTATAACAGGAAAAAAACCACGGGAAAATATCTTTCAATATTATTCTCAAGAATTTTTAAAATTACAACAATCTTCAAAACATATCTACAAACATGACTTCGAGTTGTAGAGTCTTGATTTTAGACCACTTACTAAATTTAGTAAGTATGACTTGTACAACCACATGCACAACACTTGTTGAAATTACTATTTTTGGTAAGTCACCAAAAATGGCTTACTATTTATAGTAAGTTGACTCATAAATAAAATATATTTATAGTAAGTCTCTAAATTTTTTAATGAGATCAACCTCATTCAGTGATGAATCAATCCCATTTGATGACTCAACCACAACTAGATGATTCTCCATGATGACTCAGCCAATGCTAGTGGTTCTCTATGCTGACTTCACATTCCAACAATTTTCACATCCATTTTCTCAACCTCTAAATCATAAGAAACAACATTAGATAGAAAAAATCTAATGTATGTCATTTTACAACATGAGAGAATATCCCACCCTAATCAATACTATCAACCTAAGAGTAGTCTTTCGCAACAAGAATTTCTTTATACTTATCAAGGCTTGCATTCAAATCAATCTTTTCTTGAGCATCCATTTGCAACCAATAAGTTTTTGACCTTCAGGCAATGGTACAAGATTCCATGTATCATTCTTTTACAAAAATGTCATTTTTTCATCTATAGCAGTTTTCTAGGATTTTGTATCATTCATACATACCAGTATTCAAATAAAAAAATCCATGCTAGTATTCAAAGAAAAAATGCATCATTAATCATCAAGTGAATACCTTTTAGGTGGTTTTCTATACCTTGTAGATCTTTGAACAAGCTGAGTTGAGATTCTTCCTCCTCTTATGAAGATTTGGAGCTAGATGAGCTCTCCTCAACTTTTGGTCTACCTAAGGGCCTCAATTCAATTTTCTTAGACATAGAAGGTAGTTGAATCATGTCTTCCTTTATAGTTTTTCCTAGTTTCATTGTAACAAAAGGAGGAATATTTTTTCTAAAACTAACACTTCTACTATGTATCACATTATGTGCAACAGGGTCCCAAATCTTGTATCTTTTCACACCATAACTATATCCAATGAAGATACATTTCAAAATGTTGTTCTCTAACTTTGTTCACTTCTCCTTGGCACATATGAATATGCCTCATAGCCAAAAACTCTAATATGTCTTAATGAAGGCTTGTGACCTATCCATGCCTCCATAGGTATTTTATCAATAAGAGATGATGTAGGAGATCTATTAATGGCAACAACTTCAACCCAAAACCTTTGTTTTAGGCCAGTATCACTCAAAATACTCCTAGCCTTCTCCATCAACATTTCTATTCATCCTTTCTACTACTCTATTCTACTAGGCTGAATACAAAGCTGTCTTTTGTCTATGAATTCCATAATCTTCATAGAATCTATCAATATCATTAGAGAAAAATTCATCTCCATTATCATTCGTCAAACCTTTTATTTTCCTTCAAGTCTATTGCTCAACTATTGCTTAAAATTCTTTAAATTAACTATAAACATCAAATTTACTCTTTATAAAGCATACCCATGTCCTTCTGCTATGACGATCAATAAATAAAATATAATATGTAGATTTTACAAGGGAAGGAACATCTACAAGACCAAACATGTTAGAATGAAAATATCTAACACACCAAACAATTAATGAGAACTCGCATAAAATTGAACATTGTTTTCTTTTCAATAAATGCAGTGCTCACATAAATCAAAATCAAGATTATAATCATTCACACCTTCAAAAAGGTTTTTTATTTTTCAAGGTCGTTAGACCCTTCTCTCCAATGTGGCCAAGTCTCTAATTGTTGGAATTATTAGATACAGAGGAGGGGGGGGGGGGGGGGGGAATTAGTANGGGGTTGAATTAGTACAAACATGTAATGAACAAATTCAACCACCAATATGAACAAATGCAATATTAATTTCCAAACTACAAAGCATATAAGAAATGTAAGAAAATATAATAAAACAATATCAAGAATCTACAAACTCATCACACATAACATAGATATTTTTGTCATGGAAACCCTTTGTTAGAGGGAGAAAACCATAGTGGGGATGACACCCACAAGCTCGCTGCTGAAAAAAAAAAAGTTTGCCCTGTTAGGAGCTAAAATTAACCTTTTTGAGGGTTCACCCTATTAGGAGTGACTAGTACACCATTAGGAGTACAATGAGATCATTTATGATCTACCTCACTAGAGGATTTAAAACTCTTTCTATGAGTCCTCTCGATTAAGGGATTTACAATAAGGAATTATTAGGGTTCACCCAGTTAAGGGATTTTTCTTGCTGCAACTATTAGGGAACAACAAGATGAATGATCTAGATGTAGCACAAATTTCTTGTCAGATCCAATCTGTTATCTGCACAGTATTACTGCTCTCTGAACTGTCTCTTCTCAAAATCATGATCACAACCCTAGCAATCATGAATTTATCCTCAAATAATAACTTCATCTACCTCTTTACCAAATAGAGTAGTACCCAATAAATATACAAATTGCACCAACATCAAACAGACCAAAAATAAATTCAAACACTTTCTCGCGTAAGCACCATACACAAAAATAAGAATATTGAAGTAAAAAATGTTTTACCGTGACCGCGTCGGTCCAAAATAAGGTTTGAGAGTTATATATGTTAGAATAACTAAGGGGGGGGGGGGGGGGGAANNGGGTGAATCAGTGGCCTCAAAAATTAATCCAATAATTCAATCCAAAACTTTATACCACATGTATACACCTCTAGTTATCTTCAATCCTACAAGATGTATGCCTTTAAATAATCTTATCAAATAAATACTGCTCGGAGTTCACTGTTTATCCTTTTTCTTAAGCTTTATCGAATAACAGTCTTAGCCTTTACTGAAATACAGTAAATAACTTAGTGTTTACCGATCAATCCTATTTTAGTAATGTGTAAAGAAAAACATTAAAGCAATGAACCATATACACATTTGACACATGGATTTTTAACGTGGAAACCCTGTCAGGGGAAAAACCACTTGGGACTAGTAACCCAAAATTTTCACTCTTCGAAAGTGAGCTCGGTAAAGAGCCAACCCTGTTAAAGGTTACAAACACACTGTTAAGTGCGACCTTGTTACAGGATTTATCACTAACAGTTAATCACTTGACCTCTACATTCGCTATGCTTGTCAACATGAAAAACATTTTGATACTCCTTGGGATGTATCTCAATATATAAAGGATGGTTAAATCCTGCTCGGTTAAGAGACTTTCTGAATCAATGTTTCTCTTTTCTTCCTTTGCTCCACTTCTTTCTGCTCGGTGAATATTGTGCTTCTCTGTTGCTCGGTGTCTGCAGAAAACTTTAGCTCTTTTCTTTAGCTTGTAAGATCAAGTCTGTATGAAGACTTTTATCTTCACCTGAATTCTCTTCAACATCCTCTTATTCTTCCCCCATTTCCTATGAATTACTTGTCTCTCTTTATAGACATGATTTCACTGTTCTTTGTCTTTCTTGTTTTCTCCGTTGATCACTTCTTGATCTGTAAAGCTCGCCATGCTGGCTTTCATTTTAATCCACAAATCTCTCCTTGTTTTATGGAATACAACATGATTTAAATCTCCTTCTTATCTTTACCTTTTAGCTGATCGATGAAAACAAAGTAATCAAATAGTTAACTCTATCTTTAGCTCCTTCCAGCTAAGTTGTTTTTTTGTTTTCCTAACTTTAGTTCCCGCCGGTCAACACTTCAGTTGTGCTCGGTGACTACTGCAAATAGCTCGGGCATCAAATTCAGCTCTGTTCAGTGAAAACTACAATTATATCGGTAATGTTTTCTCGGGTAACACTATCTTGGATTACACTATTTGTCGGGTAACTTTGTCCCTCAGTGTATGTTTACTGAAATAAAAACTTTATCTCTTTGGATCTTTAAGTGTTGTGACAATATGAGTATGAGAAATCGTATCATATTAAGTTGACATCAATGACAATATAATACATTAACTGATTTAATGTCCTGCATTGAATTTCTGCATCTCGGTGATCATCAACTTTGTCAGCTTCAAACATTCAATTAGTTATAGTTCATCAATATCTCCAAGGTAGTCAAACACATTTTCACTTCTCCATTGCATCGCCATAAATCCACCTCATACATTTGCATTGATCCCAAAAATGCTAACTCATCATTTCAATAACCTCTATTCCATGTCATCATATCACCAAATATCATTGCACTTACTATACTGCTCACTGAAATGGGGTCTACCAATTGTTTCTCATGAACACAAGTGTTCTTACCTGTCTCATTGTCTGTGGCATAAAACTCTCATATCAATCGACCAAATGAGTTGTGGTTGGAACCACACTAAAATATGAACAAGTTGATGTTGTACCTACGACCATTTCTCATGATTTCACTCCTACCAAGATTGCCACCAAAGTGTTGTCCTCACTATCTACTGATCTTATGGTCTTAGCTGAATTCTTACATTACCGATCATGAATTCTTTGTACCGATTGTGTCCTCACTTCATCAATTTTATTACTTAACTTTTCTGACTTAGTTGACATCAATAACAACCAAACAAGTGACTCCCTATGGTTACACCCAAAATTCATCAGAATGCCAACACTATTGCCATTACATAATCTTATCTGCATGTAACATTGATTTAGAAGAAAAATCACCCTTAGGTACCCAAAATCTATGACCATCTGATAAAGGTTAAACCCTCACCTTTTCCAAAAAAGTATCCATAGAATTGGTGTTCACATAAGTACTATTACACTTAGTAGTGTATACATCAATCTTATACAATGTGTGAATTCTAACACCTATTAAAACTACCATATCACCTCTTACCATTTTGCATCCTGCATAAAAAGACTACCTACATACGTGAATCTATTAGTTTTCTCACAAATAATTTTTTTTTATTTTAGACGAAGGAGATGCAACACAACATAAATCCTTCTTATTCTACCATTAGGAAACCTACTTCTAAGTTTACCCTGACCAACAATATTTAAATTAGAATGATCACCCAAGTACACTTTACCTCCAATGAATTCTTCATATTCAAAAAATCAATCTTTCTTAAAGGTCATATGAAAAGATGCACCCGAGTCAATTAACCTTTCCTCCTCGGACTCAGAATCAAAATCAAATTTCTTATTTTTATTCTTTTTTTCTTCTTTGCAGTCCTTATGGATGTTTCCAAGCTTATTTCAATTCTAGAAAATAACTTAGGACTTTCATAAATATTGGATTTATTATACTTCTCATTCCTATTGAATTTTTCCTTAAGTCTTGTATGAATAGGTAGGGCTTCCTTAACACTAATGGATACCTTCCTCCTAATCTATTTAAAATAAAAAATACACACCACATCTTCATTCCTGAAAATAATAGAAGTACCAGTTATTGATGGTCATGACAAGAGAATACTGCGAATTATCGAAATAACAAAGCAAGATCCAACATTTCTCCTCCTCTTCCATCTTGACACAAATAGATGCCAATTGAGCCACAAACATATTGAATTCTTCTAGGTGATCTATAATTTTTGCACCGTCCTCCATTCTCAAGGAATATATTTTCTTCATGAAGAAAATCTTATTTACTAAAGATTTGGCTTGATGTGTCTCCCCAAGCTTCCTCCATAACTTCTTTGTAGAGGGTTTTTCATCGATATTTTATAGAAAAAAAAATCTACAAGGCACAATCTAATTAGACCCTTGGATTTATATCCCATAACATCATATATAGCACCTGCATATGGATCTATAGGTTTCATGACATTTTCATCATCAACATCCCATAGATCTTAATCTATTAATAGATCCTTTGGCTTTAGCTTCCAAAATTCAAAATTATTTCTCAAAAAATATCCACCTCTAGTCTCCCTGTAAAAGTTTCCATCTTAAAATTCCTATAACAAGATCATAAAATATCTTCTACAAAAGGTCTCACTCAAATCTAGATTAGTTCAAAAAACTTGACAATCCACAATTAAAACCAAAGGTGATCAAGCTTTGATACCACTTTTAAGGAAATCAAGGTAGCAGAGAAACTTCCTACATTAACATTTAGAAGAGGGTAATATAAAAAAATCATATATCTTTACAACAATTATAAAAAATTAAAAAAATAAACATAACTAACATGCATACCACAATACAATAATTTATGTGAGGAAAACCCTTATAGAAGAAAAACCCCACACTCCAAAAGTCACCCAATATATTATTAAAAAATCAATAACATATTACAATATGCTTTTAGGGAAAGCTTCTCTCAAGAGTATCACCAACCAAAGATTTAGAGGTAATTGAATATTTATTAGACTCTTACACTACCCTCTATCTCACACATCTAATATATAAGAGATACAATACATAAACCATCAAATATTATTACAAAACCATGGGCTAAGAACTACTTATAAAGTAGTGCCCATATTTTCTCCAATCAAGGGTTCCCTATCATGTGTCAAAACACACACCAACACATCTAAATCCCTTTGACAACTCATTTATGCGTTCAACACATTTTTACATTTCCTATTTCAGAAGACCCAACTTTTAGAGGCCATAACTTTTGAACCGGGTGTCTAATTGACAAACTGTTTGGAGTGCCAGAAAGATCACAATATGCTCTATCACACTATATACCAATAGACCAGTTATGGACATTTTCAATCCATTTCAGAGCCTCTAAATCCTTGAAAATTGAATTCTTAAAAATTTCTTTAGCAAATTAAAAAATTAAAACTTTAGTATCTTCAAAACTAGACGTTATCTTGTAACAAAAATTCACTGGCATGCTAATTAAGCCCAGCCGAAGCTTTTGGGAAATTTTAGGGAAAGTTTTTACTCGAAATAAAACTTACTATAAAAAGTAGTTGTATGTAGATGCAAGGTTGGACACATTTTCCTAACAATTATGAGTAAAGTTTCATATCATCCTTGGGGATATTTTTAATCCTCATTACTTCTTGATTAATATTATTGTACATGGGTAACTCAATATAATTTATCCATTTATAAAGATTTTTCCTCTTTTATAGAAAATAATCCAACAATAGTTTGATTACCACCTTCTCCTATACAACTTTCACCTAAATACATGTTGAGTTAGATATTTTAAAGACCTCTGATTTCACGATATTATTTTAAAAAATAAGGATCCTATGCAAAAAAAAAAAAAATGGATGATGAAAATCTTTCTTTCCATCACACTCAGTTTTCTAAAATAATTTAGTTTGTTGCAATGTTTTTGAGACTCGTGTTTGCACACAAATTGACTATGTCCAATTTAGCTTGAGTGTTAAACCCTTATACATTTACACCTCATTTTGTACATCATAAATAATTGATAAGATAAATCTTATTTGGCTCTCCTTTGTTAAATATCATATTTGTATTTTTTATTTCTTCCCTCACGTGTCCCTCATATATTACAAAGTGCAAAAGTCTGAAATACTTCTATGTCTGGAATGTCTCCAGTATTTTCCTTAAGTGTGTGCAATTTGTAAAGTTTTAGGGTTTCCTTCCTAGAATACCTCTCCTTCAAACCTTTATTTTACCCTATTTTTCTTTAAAGAGGGTTCAAATATTTCCTTTTTATCATACCTTTCCATCAACCCTCACTTTTCCTTTGTCTTTGTCAATGTTGTAGATTTTACCTTGTTGGCTTATGTTTCCTCAACATATTTAACTCAAATAATTTGCAATGAGTCACCTTTTAGATTCAAATTATTTGGCATCTTGCACACATTCTATTGTGGCATGAGCTATGGAGTCTCCTTCTTTCAAAGTTAAAATTTTCCATCCCTTTACCTCCATCTTTATAGAATTATTTATGAGGTATCCTTGATTCTTGAACCCTTACATATTACACTGCATTATTTTATTAGTCTCACTAGTTTAAACTTGTTCTTAACTAAAAACTTTGGGTTAAGAGTTAGGGTGTCTCAACAATCTTAAACTCATCAAAACTTTACCACATATATTCTTTTAGATTTTGAGACATGGAGATCCTCATATTTTCTTATTTTGACATGAAAAATTAAGCGTCCCCAATATTTGATACTGGATATCTTATCCTTATACTCTTTTAGAGGGATTTCTCAAAATAAATTAACTTTATCTCCAATAAACTTGCAACAAACAGAGATGGAGAAAATAATGTTTGGTGGTTATTTTGGGGGTTGCCTTAGTTAAACCCAATGTTTATCTTTTAAACTACAAAAGTAATCTTTTTTTTTTTATTATAGTTTTTTAGATAAAGAGTTGTATAAATTGAAGTTCTAAATGATAGTAGTAAAATATATGAACTAAATGGAATCTTAAATGCAAACACCATTAGCACTTGGAAATCTAAAATTTCTATTGAAAATTAGAGGGACAAAAAATAAGAATAATATCACCTCTAGAGCTCGAGATCTCCATGAACACAATTTTTCTTTTTATAAATTGTTATCACTACTCCTCAAATATCACTTTATAAATAAAATTTTGTTTATGTGCATAATAGATTGGTAGAAGCTTCACAAAATGACCATGTAGGAGCTGTCTTTTTTTCATAGAGAGAGATATATGTTTACATTTTTTTTTCTTTTTATGTATAGGATCCTCATTTTTTTCCAAATTTAAAATAATGGAGGGAAAGAAGGGTTGGTCAACAACTCAAACAATTCCTAGAGCTATTAGCTTCCGAATTTTCAATGTTGACAAGACAAGTGTAATTCTCAAATGAACACTAGAATCACATTTTTTTGTGAGAATAACACATCACGGAAGTGTCTATTTGGTGAACTCCCATCCAAGAAACAATTGAATATAAAATCTAAGACCATTGTAGAAATATAAAACATGATGCCAAAGTGTGAACTCTTTAATTTAGGATAGTTCATATTTAGATGCCAAAATTAGCACAAGTCATAATGTAAAATTGCAAGTGTGTGCGCTTTTTGACATTACATATTTACAAATAATTGGCAAGGTTTTATAACATTCATGATAATCAATAAATCATAACACTCAAACTAGTGAATATAACAAGAGGAATCACATATATTCCCAAAAACATATTATATGTTCTTGAAAATATTAACATCAACAAAAATATTACAATTGTAAATATTCCTTTTAATGGATTATAATTATTGAGATAGGGGTATGTGCACCAAGTTGTGAACCAAGAAGGGGGTATAAGTGGACATATTTTTTCTGAAATTGGGTAAACCTGAACTTGGAACAAATGTTTGAGGGTCATGCACTCAAAATAAGAAGATGTGTAAAAAAAATGTAGTACTATGAATGTAGTTTCTAAAATATAATTTTTTTTAAAAAACCGATAAGATTAAGAGGATCAAAACCCACGCGCACGAAAACCTGTTCCTGATTTTTTCATAAAAACATAACATAGCTGTTTCCATGCGCTGTACAAAAGATATAGTTATATTCATTATTTTTCGAATCCATTTGGTAGGATGATATGTAAGAGTGAGATCTAGAAGTTTTGTATTTTTTTGTAATGTTCTGATGAGTATTTGTTTTCAGTGATTTTTTGAAGTGACCGGATCTTGAAAATTTGGTATCTGTTCGTGCGTTGGGAAAAACTTGCATCAAAATAATCGAAAATGTTTTTCTTTTTTAAAGTGTATAGAATCAAGTGTAGAACAATAATATGTAATTTATTTGTAATTTGGTTAAGTATATCAAAAGTTATTAAAAAATGGTAGACATATGTTTGTGAGGACTGTCAAGACACTGGTAAAGAAAATTAAAGTTTACTATGCTAATGTTGTCCAAAAATAGAAAAAATTATATGGTTAGAAATCTAAGAAGACATATGAGATTATGGTGAAAATGATAGAGCTACCCTCTTGACAAATTGCAAACCTGATGAAGATAAAGCCGAGAATTCATCTTACAAGATGAAAAAAATGTCTAAAAGAACAAAAATGGAGGGAAAATGAGCCTCCAAGCCTTTGGGTCATTTTACAAGCCTCTTCCCAAGCCATAACCTGATCGAGTTTCTAAATTTCAAATAACTCAACCAGGTTCTGAAAAGAAAAAAGTACTTTTTCAACTCGTACATAACTTGATTGGGTTCTAGAGAATAAAATGCATAATTATGCATTTTATTCTCCATAACCTGATCGAATTATGAAGAAATTAAAATAGGCTTTGCTCTGGAAGCCATAAATTCCACATACGGAGTCCAATTGACTTCGTTCAAAAAGCATAGGAAAATCTTGAGATGATCTGACACATGATTAACCTACGATCATCTTTAGTCTTCAAAATTTTTTGTTCCATCCATTTGAATCAAGTAAGGTATAAAATAGGTACTCATTATTTCCCATACATGCAATGTATAGGAAAATTAGTATGATCTCTCTCTCTCTCTCTCTCTCTCTCTCTCTCTCTCTCTCTCTCTCTCTCTCTCTCTCTCTCTCCNTCTCTCTCTCTCTCTCTCTCTCTCTCTCTCTCTCTCTCTCTCTCTCTCTCTCTCTCTCTCTCAATCCTCCTTTGTTCTTAGTTTTTCAGAACTCGATCGGGTTCTAAGGAATTAGGAATGTTGAGCCTTTATGTTCTCATAACCCAATCAGGTTCTGATGAAAGAGGAATGTTGAACCATTAAGTCTTCAGAACCTGATCGGGTTATGTTGAATTAGGAACATTGCAAGTTTGTTTGCTTCAACAGTATAAAAAAAGTCATTGCAAGTTGTCCCGAGATCCCACTACTATTTTTTTGTTGTTTTACACCAGTAACATACATGTCTGCACTTTTTGCATGTTTTTTTCTTTGCAATGATTTAATTGTGTTGTTTATTGGTGTTTTTTGATGTTATTTTATCATTGTAAGTTCACATTTCAAGAAAATGATTGATTTGTTCTTATTTTTTAGATTTGATGTTCACATGTTATTCTATGTTCATGATATTATTTGTAGGGTCCATTCAATACGAACAATGAGAAAGAACAAAAGAGGAACAATTGAACAACGAGAGAGGAACAATTGAACAACGAGAGACAGAAAAGGAAAGACAAAGGGAGCGCATGAGGAGAACACGACAAGGTACATCATCAAATGCATGCAATGTAAGTGATGAAAATGAAAATGTTAATATTAATGTGACAAATACACCTAATTCAAGAAATGAAAATGTTCAACATACACCAATTGAAATGATGGGGATAAATGTACCTAATTCATCTAATGCACCATTTCAATTCAATGTCATTAATGATCAAAATGCACATAATGAAAATATATTATGTTTCTATTAACCTGATCAGGTTCTGAGACAGATTGAGTTTTTTTATAATATTTTCTAGGCTTGGTTACCAAGCCTAGAATAATTTCAAATTTTCAATAACTTGATCGGGTTATATGAAATTTGATTTTTTTTTAAAGATGTGTCCACTGTTTTTGACTCACAACTTGGTGCACATAACCATAGATGAAATCAAACTAATAGGTTTTGACACACTAGAGTACTTTCATAATAAAGGAGAACCTAGATCAAAATTTTTTAATCTCTTCAAATTAATCAATTTAAAAATATTTCATTTTAAAATCTCTACATATGTAGCAAAAAGGTTTACACATGATAACATTAACATACATCTAGATATTATGTCACTTTAGCATAGACCCCTATTCAACCCATGCAAACTATTGTAGCTCATTGAGAATTTATAAAGTGAAAATCTAAATAGGATGATAATCAACGTTACGAAATAACAAAGAACGCTATAATAAAAATTACGCTAATAAAGAAGAATAAGGTCAACATTGATCTCAACTTTGTGCATGCACATCACACCATTTTGAGATTTTCCCAACACTAATATGTCACCAAGGAGACACTGAAGCACCCACATTTATTAAATTCACTTTAAAACTAGCTACAAGAAGAAATTCCAAGTTTAGGCATGGATAGGGCTTGATCATGATAATATACAAAGAGAACCCAGCTACTAATAATAAATCCTTTAAAATTTTGTCAACAAACAAATTGACCTGAAAAATAGGAGTGACATAAAGTTCAAAAATGTTGATCCTATCCTTAATATAACATTACCCACAAAATATCTTACATTCAATACACACTCCTCCTAAAAATGTGCTAGAAAGAAAGGAACCTGTTTTTCATTAAATAAAATTATTTTTAATATATGTCTCGACACAAGTAAATTCACAGTCAATAAAAACTTTGTATTTTTTCTAATTTTATTTTTTATAATAATTTAATATTTAAAGCTTGAATTTCTGGTTTTGATTGTGTGTATTTTTTAGCATCAACGTTTCAAATCATTTTTACATATCCTTCATGCTCTTTGCTCTTACATCCTGATGATGGATCACGGTGTGTGATTCGAAACGTTGATGCTAAAAAACACACACAATCAAAACCAGAAATTCAAGCTTCAAATTCAAATGGATTGTGGAAATCTGATCGAGTTAATAATATAATAACTAATAACGGTAATACAATATTTAAATTACAGTACATAATATTTAATTTCTTGCATTCATGCAACATAAATTACATATCAATACATTACTACCCTCACTGAAATAAGTAATTTGTCCCATCACACTTCTTAAATATTTAGTTAGTTAATTTGAAGATAGTTGATAATATTTTATTTTATTTAAATATTTTCTAATTTATCATTTGGGTTTATTTCAGGAAATGAATAATAAAAGTAGAAAATTTTGTGTTGTGATCACTCTACTATCTTTATCCAATTGTATCGATTATTTGATCCTATGTCAACATCCATTAACACTCCATCACTTGTAAAGTCCAATGCAACAAGTTATCCAAGACATGTCATTTTTTTTTTAAATAGTGTTTCTTATTGAAGATTGCATTCCTTGATGAAATGTAGAGAACTCCAAAATATCAACATAACAAACTAGTATCTTATTCCTTGTTCTTTTATTTATGGTGGATCACTTGGTGTGATCTGAAACATTGATTGAAAAACATACAGTTTAATCTAAAAGTTTGCTCAATAGTACCTTATTCATTAGACTTATTGCCATCTTAATTCCTTTTGTTGAAATAACGACAATTTGAATTTCCACTCTAATTCTCTCCAACAAAATTACACCTAATTCATTAGACTTCTTGTAATCTTAATTCCTTTTGTTGAAATAATATCAATATAAAATTGTGCACTTCAATTCTCACCAACAAAATAAAAGAACCACTTTTAAAATTGTTTTACTACAACTAGACCATCATAATATACCCTCAAGTAAGTGAATTCATAATCATGTTCATCATGTTAATATTTCTTCTTCATCAACCCTAGCTTTAATGCACACTAACTAGTGGATCTTTGTATAACAAAGATCCTTTACATCTTTACATCCTTATCAAGGCAATAAAGATAACTTTCAAAAACCTTTCTATAAATCTATAGATGAATAAATAGGTGTAATAGTGTAATAGAGGAAAAGAAGCATTAAATCACATAATTATTATGACTAGCAAGACTAAATATGTAAAGGTGAGATTGCCCATACCCATTATGGAAATTGACCATGGATGTACTTTTATCCACAAATAGTGGTTGTGATGTGGGAAAATTTAGTCCTTAGATAGGCCTATCATGCTAATCAAATTTAGTTCCCATTCAGTATTCCCATGATTGAGATACTCCACTATGTAGACTGGTAATTATTTATCTCTTTGAAAGGCACAAAGGGTGTTCTTTGTCTTTACTGGTTCAGGCTTAATCTTACCTTTCAATGGCGATACTTGTAATTGATCTCATTAACGAATTTTGACATTCATATTCCGGTAAAGGAAATTCCAAATAAGAAACATGAACAGTTTGACATTGATTCTGTGATAGCCTTTTTTGTCAATCCATATTACATATTGGAATAAGTAAACTTCAGGAACTGTGCACAATTTGGTACCTTTTCAAAATCATGAATAGACTCCATCTAATCTTTTCGCTAGCAAAGGCATGACTTATTGTATCTGAATTAAAAAAATTGAATAGTTTTTAATGAATCCACTTCTACTTTTCTGTGTCTTGACAGTTCTGTATGAAGGATTTCTTCAATGTAGAAGCCAGAAGTGACGCCAAGTTTGACAGTTTCTTTGAAGGTGGATATTCTTCAAGTAGAATAAATGACAAATGACAATGGTAAAAAAAATATAGATATCACAAATAGAATATTTATATGGGATAATGGCTATTGTTTATACAAAATAATACTATCGTATGAGTCCGTATAAAAATCAAATTTTGCATACTACGACATATTTTTGTGCAATTTTCACTGGTTTGATCCTCATAATCCACCTCTATGATATTATAAAAATGCAAAAAAAAAATGATGAAAACGCATTGAATTATGCCAATTTGTATTTTTATAGTTGTTCCATTTTATGTAGAGAATACCCAAAACTTAAATTATCACTATTTTTTATATACTTATCTTCAACATAAAATATTCACGTTTAAACATGAAATAGCCATCATTTCATGATGTTTGTTCTGTTTGTGACTTCCATGACATTTTCCTACATCAAATCTAGACTTATGTAGCTACTTGCATACCTCTTGGGCTGTAGTCATTTACATGAAATTCTATTATTATGACCAAAAGAGGAGCCTCCACAACACTTGGTATCAATAAGCCTCATTTGCAAGGTAACTCTACAAGATGCAAATGAGGCCTTTTCAATAGACTTGCTTTTATGTATTAAAAAAATGTTCAAATTATTCTATTTTTTTTTTAATGGAAGATTTTTCATCCACAATGTTGTTTAGCTATTCAATACATGAGCACAACCTATAGGCTGAAACGTGTTTGGCTAAGACTCGATGATTGATGGGTATCTATTATGTCAAATTCATATGGGCCATATAGTATTGACCCCATCCCTTATGATGTTGAATCCTTGAACATAACAAGACTTGATCATTGGTGGACTTATTAAAAAAACATTTGATTTCACGAGTTAAAGACCAAGGACCCCTTGACCAAATCATATTGTTCTAACTACAATGTGATTGTGTTATTTGAAAGATGAACTAATATGATTGCATTATGGTTTGGGAAGTACCAACTCATAATGTGAACGTGTTTTGTGACGAAAAATACACTCATATATTTTATATATTGTGACACAAAAATACACTTGCATTTTTGTGTCAGAAAAGAAAGAAAAAAAGACTCAACTATCCCTTCACGGTTGTTATAGGGAATGGAATACATGCGACTTTCTTGAGAATAAATGCAATTACATTTCACTAAATTAACCATACTCTAATTCTGTTCACAATGTGATGTTGAAGGAGAGGTAAATAGGGAGTATTTTCACGATTTTGAATCAAATCATGTTTGCATTTTCATGTATTTGATTCTTTGGAATATATTTCTCATTTATTTGATTTTTTGGAATAAATTTATTGTATGTTATTTTTTTATGCTAACCCTTATAAATCTGAAACAGGTAAAAGTACAAACCCGTGTCACACTTTTACAAAGGAAGAGGACCACGACATGCAAAGTAGTTAAACTTCAACGACACAAAAGTGGTATTTGTGTTTAAAATTTGAAAATGATGTAAACTAATGAAATGTGTAAAATTGGATGTAGTTTATGCCTATAATTTTTTTAAATTTTTTTGAATAAGAATTGACATAGTTTTTTAATTTTTAAAGTCCATTTTTTAATTGTTGAAAAACGTTGAAAATCGAGGGTCTAGTTTCCACCAACAAAATATATGTAAATTATGTTTTTTTCCTTTGATTTCAGAATATGTTTTAGATGACATGTACAACTAGTGCAGAAAAAAAAATATTGGTTTCGGTATATATTTTGTCTGTTATAACTATTCAAAGTTGGCGTTACCCGAAATTAACAGTTTTTGTCTCCCGCCTAGTTTTCCTTTTTTTTTTTTGCTTATTTGGCTGCCACATGGGATGCCACATAAGTAGTTTCGGCCGAAATGGGTCTGGCTGAAACGGGTCCGGCCGAACAAGGTCCGGCCGAAACGTAGGCGGACCAAACATGGTCACGTGGATGACCACGACCCTCAAAGTTGATATATATAAAAGGTTTTTTTTTTTTGAAATTTAAAAACAAAAATCAATTATTCCGACTTAAAAAAGGTTTTTTTAATTAAATCATTTTTTTAATTTTTTTAAAAGCGTATTTTTGGGTGTTAAAGGGCAACTAAGAATTAAAATTATCAAGGAGGTTTGCATTATTTGCAAGTTTTTTTTTAAAGTTTTTTGAGATTTATTTGTGTTTTTTATTAAAGCATTGTTCAATATTAAATTATGAAATTATCAATATTATTTTGAAATTTTTTATCAATTGTATATGGTTTTGTGTATGCAGGTGAATCGAAGCTCTCAAGTTGAACAAATTGTGCAATGGGGAATAAAACAAACATAACAAGAAAATATGATCGAATAAGGGATGACAAAATGAAAGGTCATACAAAACGTAATGAAGATGAACCTGTTGAAGTCCAAGAAGATCCAATTCAAGTAGGGGAACCAATTGATGAAAATATATCTTTTCACATGGGCAATTTGATGGAGATGGATGACGATTCATTTTTTAGTCAATTTTCATCTGACGAATTGGTACTTGAAAGAACAATAAAAAAAATAATGCAAAAATATTTGGGATGAATATTTTCAAAGTAAAAGTCTAATTGGAAAAGCACAATTATTTGCTAGGTTATTTAGGAAAAAAGAAATGACTCATATTTTGGAGTTGTTAGGTGTTGATAACAAGAAAAACTTAGGAGACAATGTAAATCAAACAATAATTGAAAATTTGCAGGATGCATTGAACGACATTAACAACTCAAGTCGAGGAGCTGATTTAAGTGTTGCACGTAGAGCATTGATGACTACTTTATCTAATAGGAGGTTGACACACAGAAAATAAGTACATGCAATTTCTTATTTACTGAATGTATCTAGAAGAATTGTTCAAAGATATATTAGGAAGAGAAATATGTTAGATGAAAATATTCAAAAGAATTAGGTTAATATTTGTAAACTTTCTCGAAAAGACAAAGATTTTGAAGATGTAAAAAGACAGGTCATTGAATATTGGACCACTCACTCTCGTGTTTCTTCTAATAGAAGGGATACTATATAGATGAAAGATGAAGAGACCGATATGAAAATTGCACATCCAAAACATTTTATAGATACAACACAAAGCAAATTGTTTGAAGCATTCAAACAAGAATTTTCAGATGTGAAAATATGTTAAAGAATGTTTGAGAGGTTGCGCCCTTTCTTTGTACGCATAAATAAGGTACGTGAAACTTGTTGTTGCTGAAATAATGTTGAGTTTCATCTATATTTGCAATCATATAAAAAGGTTATGGCAGAGTTTAATTCAGATATGCTCATCCCTGCAAGTATGACACAATTTGTGAAGTCTATATTATGTGAGAAATTAGAAGATTCAGATGAGTTCAAAGTATAATGTATAAAGAGTGCATGCAGTGATTGTGGAGATTTACATAAATTTCCATTGCAAATTGAGAATATTAATGTTGCAACGCCATTTTTGTGGAAGAGATTTGAATATGAGACATACTGAACTAAGAGCACAGATGAATCCAAAAAAAATGTATTGAAGGAGAGTGAATTGCCCTACCTTGAGTTTATGACCAGGCTCCATACTATCATTTATCCACATATCGAGCAGTGTCATGGTGCAAGATGGCAAGCTAAATAGTTTCGTGATTCAAAAAATTATTTTCCACCTGGTTGTATTCTTTCAGTTGTAGATTTTTCTGAGAACTATACATTCTCCACTCAATCAGAGCTTCAAGATCAATATTATCATTCTAACCAAGTTGTAATATTTGTGCAAGTGACCTATATACACGCACAATTTGATTCGGATGAGGTAGAAAGTACCAATCCAAATGAACGCATTATATTCAAGGAGGTTCATTTCTATATCAACTATGATAAGGTTCATGATAGGAGCTATGTGGCTCATTGTTTTGCAATGTATTTTAAATATATTGCGAATCGTGGGATAAAAGTTTCACAACACTGGATTTGGTCTGATGGTTGTGCAGGTAAGTGTATGCACTTCAATTCATTTTCAAATTCTCATTAATTACTTGTTAAATTATTATGTGATCATAATCTTGCATATGCAATGTAACTTAATCTTGCAGGACAATTTAAATATGCAAAAGCCTTTAATTGGCTAGCTATACAACATGCTAGATGCAATGTTAAGTTTCTGTGGAACTTCTTTGAAAGTGGAGATGGAAAAGGAGAGCACGATGAAGCAGGAGCATGTGTGAAGCGTGGACTTTGCCAACATGAACTTGCAGGTACAAATGGTGTGATTAGTTAATTGAATAGCTTAGTTAATTGAATAGATTAGCTAATCCCCTTAAGACATCCCCTTATAAATTAGTTTAAATTACTTACATGAAGAATTGAATAGATTAGTTAATTGACTAGCTTAGTTACTTACATAAAAAAAACTCTAAAATATGAAATAACTCATTCACATGTATATAACATACATACATATATGAAATGATGAAAATGAACATGTATATATATGTAATGCCTAAAATATGAAATAACTCATTCACATATACATAACATACATACATATATGAAATGATGAAAATGAACATGTATATATGTAATGTCTAAAATATGTAATAACATGTAAATGTATAGGTTTGAAATAACAACATATAACATGTAAATGTATAGGTCTAAAATAACAACATATAACATGTAAATGTATAGGTCTAAAATAACACGTAAATGAAATGTCTGAAATAACACATAGATGAAATGAAATGTCTCAACTAGGACCATGTCCTAATCTGTGACCTGATGATGGTCCACCTCCTCTTGATCTCTGTGTGCAATAAAAGAAATATACGTGTCATGCATACACACATGTATAATAAACTAAATACTTATGATCATAGAGAAATTAAGTTTGAAAAAACATGTAAATTT
>MU223589.1:2797177-2813513 GCA_018584345.1 Thuja plicata | reverse complement strand
TATATATATATATATATATATAAGAATTTTAATTCAAATTATTTGTGTCATTTACATATGTAAGTTTTATAAATAAATCAAAATTTAAATAAATATATACCATAGCAACATGTAATGCTCTCTCGATATCGCTCAACTCTGATTCATGTAAGTTTGAATCATGTAAGGACAGATGTGAGGGATCAATCTGGTCATCTGTAAGCAAGCTGTAAAAAAGTTGATGAACTGGACGTGATGAAGTGGCCTGAGTAGACTGGTGAGGTGCATCCTCACGAACTGCAGTTTGCTGAGGAGCTGTAGGTGGTGCAGGAATATTGGTCTCCTGTCTCTGTGCACCTTGAGAACTTGATCCAGTAGATCTGCTGAGAATGGTGGGGATAAATGCTGGGATATCCTTGAGTGGAACCCCGATGATAATCTGTATAGCCTGATATGAGCAAAGTAGATCATTGGATAAATATGCGCACGTACGATGGAACTAGTTCATATCTGATATAGCTGCAACCTCAAAGGGAGATGGTATATCTACTATATGGTATGGATCATCAGTAGAGGATACAACCTAAGTAGGTGGAGGAACGCCAAAATGGGAACATAACATGTATCTCCCTAAATGATCAGATGACATCTCATGAACCTGTGTCACGATACTTGTGATACTAGAAAATACATCTGCCCTTATACTGTCATCAACTACAGTCTATCCTGCAGCTTCCATTTCCAAACCTTTTGGTATGAACAAAAGGTTTGGACCCAACCTTGCCCACTTATTAGCAGGCACTGGGGCATTAGGCCCTCTGAATCTATCTGATAGTCTCCCCATCCCCTGCCCAACATAACCGGGAAAATCTGTGTAATCAACATCATGATGCAAATGAAATTCTACAAATAATTGTTTGCAAAAATATAGTGGAAGCTCATCCTTCTGGGGCCACCTATGATGAGAAACCAACCATCGAGGATATATAAATGGTGCAAAAAGGTCATCCTCACACTGTGTAGTCATATAGCCTTTGACTTGCGCTCTATCTCGATAAAAAGGAAACATGGTCTTCACCATAGCAGTGGAGACCTCTGAATCAATCTGTCTATACTTCATAGTGCCAGTAATGTTGCAGGAGAGAGAAGTATAGAATGTATCAATAGACATACAATCATAAGGGTTGTATGATTGAACTATGTCAATCATACGAACTAGGTCCTCTCTAATGACCTTCACCCTATCCCTATTTGGGAGGGTGGCGGATGAAGGGATACCCTGATCAAGAACCTCAATAGCTCGTGTTAATCAAGCTATGGTACTAGCAAATAAATCCTCCCTGCCCTCTCTAGAATCGATCGATCTATGAGAAGATTGGGAACTATGACCCCCCTGTACACTGGCATCTCCAAAATCTACAGGTGATGTCCCTCTACCCGATGCCATGTGATATAAAAAATAGATGTATATATGCATGAAAGTATAAAGAAGAATATATGTCTATATCAAGTTGCACATGTACATGGTCCAATTCTAATTTAATTATATATTTTTAAACACATGTAAATTAAAAATAAATAAACTAGAAAACACTTGAATGCATATACATTTGAAAGAAAAATTATTTAAAATCATATATATACATACATGTACATATATTTTCTAGTTCGAAAAGAGGTTTTGAGTTATGGATCAATTTTGTCTGTAGGTTTACAACTAGCCTAGTTGAATGTAAAATAATGTTTCATGTTTAGGTTTAGGGATCAAATTGGTTTATTTATCAATTAGGTTTAGGATTAATGTGTTTTTGGTTAGCCTGTTCATGTTGGTTTCTATCACGTTCTAGTTGAAGGTCAGGGTTCATGTGTTGGTTGAACATGTTAGGGTTTAAGTTTATGGTGAGGGTTCATATATGTTTGTTTAGTGTTAGGGTTTATGTTGGTTAACATGTTCCAGTTTCATGTTAGTTTCTAGCTAATTCCATGTCACATGATAGATAAAATAGATTAAAAAAACACTTGAATACATGTATGTTCGTAAGAAAATTCAATTTAGCATGTTAAAGTTTATGTTGATTTATGTTTTAGTTTCATATTAGGTTTCTGTTAGGGATCAATATTGTCAGGGTTTCATGTTTTAGGGTTCACATGTTAAAGTTTATGTTAAAATTCATGTTTCAGTTTCATGTTAGGGTTCAAGATGTTGGTTTCATATTACGGTTTCTCATGTTAGGGTACAATGTTATGTTTAATACATGACCGTTACATAATAAGTTAATGTTTTGTACAGTTCATTTTCGTAATGTTTTGTAACATTTTGCTAAGGTTTTCTTAGGGTTCAATATGGTTAAGGTCTCATGTTAGGGTTAATGTTAGAGTTTTTAAGTTGATTTATGTTTCAATTTTATGTTAGGGTTAATTTGTTAGAGTTTATGTTGATTTATGTTTCAGTTTCATGTTGGTTTTATGTATTGTAATATTTTCCTAATGTTTTGAATCATATGTAATAAAAATAAATAAATTAACTAAATAACATTTTCCTAATGTTTTGTAACACATTCCTACTGTTTTGTAACATTTTCCTACTATTTTCTAATATTTTCCTACTGTTTTGAAACATTTGTAATAAAACTAAATTAATTAACTAAGTAACTAACATATAATCTTAATTGAAAAAAAATATTAAATCTACATAAAACAATATTGTATATTTTCTAAAATTAAAAATAACAAAATTAAAACAAAAAACATGAAATAATAGTGCAACTACATTAATTTTACTAAACAAAACTTAAAAACATTTAAAAAAAAAAAAAACCTAACCTATTTTCGGTGGAAGTACCCCTATTCCGCTCCGCAATTCTCGGAAGGCGCTCAGTGCAAATGAGACGCTCAAACGATTTTTCGGCCTCTATATAATTTTAAGGGTTTCGACCAAACCATGTTTTGGTCAGAACTATTTCGGCTAGACTAGTTTTGGCCGAAACACATCTGCCACATCGACGCCACATGGCGCCGCATGTGTGCCATGTATGTACGGCTGGACATGTTTCAACCATAATGGGTCCGACCGAAACAAGCCAAATGGTCCTCAAGTGTGACATAGCTCCGTACGTTTACCCAAACCTCTTTAACTAATCTGGTTGAAGAAAATTTGAAATAGATACTTGCATCACCCTTATCTCCTTCTACCCTTCTGACAAACCCTACAAAAAGTGACAAACCCTATAAAAAGTTAAGAGGAATTATTAAGGTTTTTGGAACAAAAATAAAAGTCAACTTTCATAACTAGGTTCATCATATACAAAATTCACACCATATATTACTTGCTTCATCATTGGAAGCAATAATGAAGTAAGTTGACTTGGTCATGAGTCAAATTGATCAATGAAAATCTCATAGAGAATCATGTCGCCAATCATACGTGGCAAGATTATTTCAAAATGAAGTGAAGGAAAAATGCAACTAAAGCCCAATTTTTTTAAAAATCTTTTTATTGATCTCAAATCAACGTGCCCCTTTCTAGTAGCCTCAAAGATATTTTCAATTCATTGGTGTGATCATGTTGATATATAAAATTATTTTTGGGATAGGTGGTATATGGTCTTTGACTATCATCGATGTAATAATCATGAGGTGTCATCATACCTTTTGAGAAAACTTTACTATGAGCTTATTTTTCATAAAATTTTGATTTATTTTGGTACCCATAATAGATGTGAAGCTTGTTGAATACCAAACCTTCAATGAAGACTGTTATCTCAAAATCAATTCATCATGTGATAGTGCAATCCACCATCAATGAGACTACAAAGGTGTAGACTCTATATGTCATTATTTTTTTCTCTAGACGATAATGTAATCCATAGAGTACAAAGGTTGTCACCTACCTTGGTTGCACTCACTATATATATATATATATATATGTACACACACATATATATATGTATGTATATTGTATGTATGTAGAACATACAATATATATATATATATATCTGTGTGTGTGTGTGTGTGTGTGTGTGTGTACATATATATATATATATATATATATATATCACACGCACACACACATATATACGTATGTGTGTGCGTGTGTACATATATTGTATCATCCTAAAAAGTAAACACTTGACTTGTGCTCATTTTAAGATCATTTTGTGCCTACTTTAGTGTATTTTGTTTTGGTAGGACCTCATATTACACTTAAATGTATGCCTAATTCAAATATGGGTCCTCCCTATCCTTGAACTCAAGGTTGGCTCTTTCTTCTATGATTGATTTTTCCTATTCCTCCAATCTCATAAATCATGTCCTCACTTAGGACCTTTCTATTTATTTTTCTATTTTTAGGATCTACCCTGACATCTCGACTATCATTGGCATCAAACTTTCTGATGGAGCGGAAGCGGGGAGTGGGAAGTGGGGAGCGACTGGGAAGTGGGAACACTAGCGTGGGAAATTCAAATCTCTCTATGGAATCAGATTCTGTAGGAGATGCAAGCCCTTCTGCCGCAGAGGGCTCCACTGACTCTATTGGGAAAGAGGACGGGAAACCGCATAGATTCATGAGAGAAGGGGACCCAGGTGGGGGCCTCGTACTGGGGAAAGGGACAGTCAAATGGGCCTCCCTTTTTTGGTGTAAATCCCTTAGGTAAGTCTGTACACCCGCCTATTAGGAATATATCTAATATCTCTGGGGACAAATATGCTATTTCTATTCTTGATCAAGTAATAGATCATAATATTAAAAAAATGGATAATGCCCTGGTTGGGAGGTTTATTGGGATTAGGCCTAATATTGAAGTGATCAGAGTGTTTGTTGACAAAAGATGGAAACTCAAAGGACAAGTTGAAGTGATAGCCATGAATAAAGGTTTTGTCTCTTTTTTTTCTCATGTGAAGAAGACAGAACACAAGCCATCTGTAGTGGACCGTGGTGTATAGGAAAAAATACTATGATATTGCAGAAATGGTACCCTAATATGGCTCTTCACGAAGATTTTATAGTCCAAGTCCCTCTCTGGGTGAAGCTCCCTGGACTCCCCATGGAGTATTGGAATGAGGATATTTTTGCTGGTATAGCCAGATCCTTTGGAGAACTTCTTTCTATAGACCCGGTCACGGCTTCAAGAAGAAGACTTACACATGCCAAAATATGCATTGGTATTATTCCTGATGTTGATATGCCAAAAGAGATACAGGTAGAGTCAAGATTAGGGAAATGGACCCAAAAAATCGAATATGAGTCAGTTCCTTTTGCTTGTTTCAGATGCAAAAAAATGGGGCATTGGGAAAAGAAATGTCCAATGAACAAAATAAAAAAAAAAAAAACAGAAAAAAGAATGGAAGCCGACTGGAAAAAGTGTAGAGCCATTGGAAGAAGAAGTCAGTAAGGAACTCAAGAGCACAGAGAAACAAATAGAAGAGAAAAATGGGTTGTCTAAAGAAAAAGAAAAGGAAGGGAAAGATAAAGGAGAAACATAGAATAATCAAGAGAAAGGTGTGAAATAAAGATCAGGAAAAGATGAAACTATGAAAGATCAGAAGGAGAAAGGAAATGAGATTGAACTAGCCAAGAATGACAAGATAGACTTTGTCAAGGATACTATAGAAGATGAGAGAAATGATATTTGTAAAGCCCAAGATGAAAAGGACAAAACTGATCAAGAGGATAACCAGTCGACTACTCAAGAAGTAGAGGAACCACCAATTAAACAGGGAGATCAGGAAAATCTCTATGAAAATAACATCTTCTTAGATGCTCAACAAGATATTGTCTTGGGTCCTCGCCTATCAGAGATGACACAAAATTCATCACAAAAGGAAAGGAAAGACTCAGAGGAAATAGATAAACTGAAATGGGGTGATCAAGAGGAAATAGATAAAATCCTCGAGAAACAAGACAAAACTACTTTGGTGGAAAAAACTAAACAAAAGAAAGGCACAATGAAAAAAGGCCAGAAGAATGCAAAAAATTACCAACCAGATGTTGGAGAATGCCAACTTTCACCACCAAGAAGACCACTAAGCTCTAGAAAAAGAAATCAAGAGGCAGCTAGAAATATAGCAGATGGAACACATAAAACTATTACCCAGTTGGGTATCATCGAAAAGAAATGAAGATTATATCTTGGAACATACGAGGGTTAAATAACCCTCACAAAAAGGATCTTATCAGAAATATGGTTAGAGATAACAAATCGGATATCATTCTCATCTAGGAGACTAAAATGGCTAAGGAAAAATTTGAAAAGCTCAAATACTATAGAAATAATTGTTGTAGTGGAGGTAGCTCGGAAGGAGCCTCAGGGGGTATTGTAACTTTTTGGAATGGTGATATCATTGAGGGAAGTGTTCTTATGCATGAAAGTAATATTGCTTCTATTAGATTCCACCATATCAAGGAAGGAACTTGCTGGATTCTTACCAATATATATGCTCCTAACACGAAGAGTGGGAGACACTCCTTCTGGACTAAACTGGATCGGGTTAGGAAGTCTTTTGAGAAAGAAAGTTGGCTCATTATGGGGGATTTAAATACTCCTCTCAAGGAAGATGAAAAACTGGGTGGAACCCAACCTAATTTGGAAAGCAGGATGGACTTGATGAACTTTATATCTAGTCAAGCCCTTACTGATATTGATCTTCAAGGCATCAATTACACCTGGTCTAACCGGAGAGCGGGCAATGAGTTGATCCAGGTAAGACTAGATAGAGCTTTAATTTCTAGTGAATGGTTTCAGTAGTATAACTATTCTTTAACTGCCTTTATTAGAGCTAGGTCTGACCACTACCCGTTGTCCTTTATTTTTGATCCTATAGTTAGAAGTAAGAACTATCCTTTCAGATTTGAAAAAATGTGGACCTTTCATCCTAAAATTTACCTCAAAATTAGTGAATGGTGGAATATTAAGATAGAAGGAATGAAAATTTATAGGATGACCTATAAATTGAAACATGTGAAAGATAGTATTAAGAAGTGGAATAAAGAAACTTTTGGAAATATTTTTTCTTCTAAGTCTGATATTATGACTGAGCTAAAAGAGGTCCAGGATTTTGTCCAAAAGGAAGGGTATGTAAATATTCTTAAAGAACAGGAAACAAAAATCTTGAGTAAATATCATGACATTGTGCACAAGGAGAAAATATTTTGGAAACAGAGATCTAGAAACACTTGGCTTAGAGAGGGGGATAGGAACACAAAGTTCTTTCACATGATGGCTACCAAGCACAAGGAAGCCAACAAGATATCTAAACTCAAAGTTGATAACAGACAAATGGAAAAGGAGGAGGATATTTCCAAGGAAGATAAAGTCTTTTTCTCAAATCTTCTATCCCAGGATGACTAGCTTGACTAGAACCCTCAAAGCAACCTTTTAGGGAGTATTCCTAAAATCTTGACGGAAAATGATAATAACTTTCTCTCAGCCATCCCATCTAATGATGAGATTAAAGAGGCTGTCTTTTCTTTTGAAGGGAATAAATCTTTGATCCATGATGGATTTCCTATGTTCTTCTTTCATGAATATTGGGAGATCATACATAAGGATACTACTTATGCTATTAAAGAATTCTTTGGATCTAAAATAATTCTCAGAGAAATGAATGGTACTTTCATTGCTCTCATCCCAAAAAAAGTTGGGGCAGACACTATGGACCTCTTTCATCCTATCAGTCTTTGTAACTCCTACAAAATTATATCAAAAGTTATCACTTCTAGGATTCTGAAATTGCTTCCTAAGATAATTGCTCATCAACAAACTGGTTTTATTTCGGGAAGGCAGATTCTAGATTCTATCATTACTGTCCATGAAAACATACATTCTCTGACTATGGCAAGAAAAGAAGGATTTATACTGAAGATTGATCTCTCTAAAGCTTATGATAGAGTTGATTGGAATTTTATGTAGAATGTTCTGAGGACCTTTGGTTTCAATCCCAAGTGTATAAAATTGATAATGCAGCTGGTGTCTTCTCCCACTTTCTCGGTTCTTGTGAATGGGTCCCCTTCGGCCTTCTTTAAATCAAATAGAGGTCTGAGGCAGGGAGATCCCTTATCTCCTGTGCTATTCGTGATTGTTGCTGAATGTCTGGGCAGGTACATTGAAAGTTCTGTTAGAAAAGGGGATCTCAAAGGGTTAAAACCTTCCTCCTTAAAATATGTTTTCTCTCATTAGCAATTCGTGGATGAATCCATTTTTATGGGGGAAGCTACCATAAATGAAGCCCAGAATCTTAAAAATGCCCTCAAAAATTATGGTAAGGCTACTAGTCAGATGATCAATTGGAATAAAAGCTTTATTTATTTCATTAACAAACCTGAGTACAGACAACACAAGATAAGAAAAATTATGAACTGCCAAATTGGGGAGCTCCCTGCTACCTATCTGGGCCTCCCCCTTGGGATTAATCATCCTGATTCCTTTTGGAGCTCTCTGGTGGACAAATTCCATAAGAAACTTGAAGGGTGGAAAGGAGCTCTTCTCAGTCAGGCTGGTAAAATCTAGCTTCTTAAATCTTCTCTTCAGAGTATACCAATCTATGCCCTAAGTCTTTATAGAATTCCTAACAAATTTGCTGAGGCTATTGAAATAATTAAAAGGCACTTTCTTTGGAATGGTGTTGAAAAAACTAATAGATTTGCTCTTATTGCATGGGATAAAATCTATATTCCTAAATCCAAAGGTGGTTTGGGTATAAGGAAAATCAAAAGAACGAATGAAGCTCTCCTAGCTAAACTTGGATGGAGGGGTTTTACCTTGAAGGGTGAATGAATTTCTATTTGGCACAACAAATATAAAAGGAAATCTAATTCAATAATTGATTTCCTTAATGCTGAAGACATCTTGATGGGTTCTTGTATATGGAAGAATGTGATAAAAGTAAAAAATATTATAAGAAAAGGAGTGAAGTGGAAAATTGGCAAGGGGAACAGAGTGGATTTCTGGGAGGATATATGGATAGGTAGCCAACCTCTTGCTATGAATACTATTTGGGGTCCCTTTGCTGACTTATGAAAAGAAAAAATTGGCATTAAGGTCATGGATTATAATTGTAATGGGAAATGGAAGGATCTTACTACTGTGGATGATGCCCTCCTATCTCTAAATATTACTCTCAATGCCATGATTCTAAACTCAGAAAAAGATTCTCTGATTTGGAAATATACTACGAATGGTAGTGTCATTGTGGGATCGGCCTATAATCTCAATAATGAGAAAAATGAAACTCCCTTCTGGGCCAAGGCTTGGATCAAAGGGCTTACCCCTAAAATCAACATCTTCTTCTGGACTATGATACAAAATAAAATCCTCACTCTTGACAACCTCAAGAATAGAGGAATGTATATTACTAATATGTGTGTTTTGTGCAGGAAAGAGGAAGAATCGGTCAATCATTTGTTCATCCACTATAATAATGTGAATGATGTTTGGTCCTATTGGATGAAGGCTTTCAATATTGATTGGGTCTTACCCAATGATATCCAAAATATGTTCACTTCATGGGGTATTAATACTAAGAGTGAGTGCATTAGAAAGATCTGGCAAATTGCCCTTCCCCACATATCTTGGGCTATTTGGAAGGAAAGAAATGAAAGAATTTTCAAAGAGAACGAGACCTCCCCTAAAATTTTATTCAGAAAAAGCAAGAATATGATCATTGAGAACTTCAAAATTATGAAAATTAAAGAGGATTCTAAAGGGAAAGAGGATAGTGCAATTCTTGAAAAATGGGGCATTAAGATTGATGAGAAAGCCCACAATAATAACAGAGATAGAGTGGTTTGGGAAAGTCCTCCAAATGGCTGGATTAAGATTAACTTTGATGGGGCTTCGAAGGGTAATCCTGGTATTGCAGGATGTGGAATGATCATGCGTGATGAGAAAGGCCATTGCATTGTTGTGAGGGCTATCCCTATAGGGGTTAAAAATAATCACATGGCTGAGGCTTTGGAAGCCCTCAATGGTCTTATAATGGCTAAAGAAAAAAATACAAAAATGTATGGCTTGAAGGGGATTCCTTGAATATAGTTAAAGCCCTTAACAATATATCCAAACCCTTGTGGATAATCAGTAATATTATTGATTATGCCAAGTCCATAATCAAGAATATGAATAAATGTATTGTGACACATGTGTACCGTGAAGGCAATATAAGTGCAGATTGGGCGGCCAACTACGCATGCAGAAGTGACCGAGTCTGTACTTGGAATGATGATATCAGTATGTCGTACGATCTCATATCCCTCACACATAAGGAGTTGATCTAGAGCAGGCAGAGAAATGAATTTCATTTACTTAAATGAATACAGGTAACACAAGTGATGTAAGTCTTAATTATGAGGATTTAATCCTCTACAAAGCCACTTGGTATCAAAATACTTTTTTGCACAGGTTTTGGGGGTTCACAAAAATTGAGGAGAACATTATTGCAAAGGAGAACAATGGAAAAATCAAACACAAAGAGAACCAGAGAAACATTGTTAGAAGATTCAGAATGGGTGGAGGGAAGAAAAGACATGACCCTGCTAACTGTAGCAAATGGAAGCAGAATGGAAAAGTTTGGGAAATCCTCCAGAAGGGGAATTTTTCTGCATATATGGAGAAGCTTCGCAGGGGAAACCCTGCTATAACCAGTTTCTTTATGCCTAACTAGAAAAAAGGTAAGGTCAATTTCAACAATCAATGGATTAAAATTATTGAGGAACTTATTGTGGAGGCCACTGGTCTCCATATGGATGACATGAAATTTTACCGAGACCGTAGTTATTCTGATAAAGCGTATGAGCGGTTCCCTGAGAATGAGGAGGAGGCTGATAGACTTGTGAAGAAGGTAGGAGGTTTTTTTAGTACTGCTAATATCAGTTGCCCTTGGTGTTTTGTGTTATATGCTACTATCTGTTATCTTACCCTAGATGGCAGATTTACTAGAGCCTACGGGCATCACTTTGTTATCTTGAATTATTTTAGCATAATGAAGATATTATCATTCCTTTCTATCTCATGAACTCTCTGAATGTCACTATGAAAGAGTTTCAGAAAGACCCTTTTGGGGATCATGCCTCCCACCAAGGTTTAATGGTTCTCATTTATGATGTTTTAAAAATGAGGAAGTTGGATAAATTTGTTGGTAAGGGGAAAATTCTCAATGATGTGGAGACTGAGGATGAAGAGTAGGGAGAAAGATTTGATGAAGACACGGAGGATGAGAAAATCCCTAGCACCAGGGGTAAGGGAAGCTTGAATGGTAGCTCTTTGAATATTTCCAAGAAAAAGCTGGAGAATGAGGATATGAACCCTAATTTGGAGGGTTTCAAAACTGAAGATGAGGAAACCCCCAAAAGCTAGAGAAAAAGGAAAGCTAATCTCAAGAATAAGCTTATGGCCTTCAAGAAATTGAAGAGGAACAAGGGTATCCTCATCTCCTCTGATGAGGAGGATCCTGGTCATGAGAGTCTAGAAAATAAGGAGAAGGTGGAGAAAGAAAAAGAAAATACTAATATAAAGATTGAGGAAAAAGAGGTTAGTCTTCAGGACAGGGTTAATTCTGAAACTACAGGGAATGCTAAGGAAAGCCTCAACATTGGTGCGGACCAGAAAGATAGCATCCTCTCTTTCAGGAGGTTCATGGCTATCATAGCACAAGATATTATGAAAATGAAGACTGATATCAATGAACATGCAAAGATTGTGGGTATGATAAAAGTTGCTACCTTCGGGGAAGAGTATATGGCAACCAACTTGAAGAACTGGACTGAAGCTATTAAAAAATGTT
Organism: Thuja plicata; assembly: GCA_018584345.1. NCBI lineage: Eukaryota > Viridiplantae > Streptophyta > Pinopsida > Cupressales > Cupressaceae > Thuja > Thuja plicata. The sequence goes on along the minus strand of MU223589.1, from coordinate 2,801,759 downwards.
AAGCCTTTGGGGAGTTGGGCACCAAAGTGCTGACCATGGAGGATAAGATTAACAATAAAGAGGTGGAAGTCAGCAATATTGAGGAGCATCTGTATTCTCTGGAAGGTAAAACGGAAAAAATGGATCAGATGGTTAGAAAAATCTGCGAACAGAGCTTTAACATTCTGAAAGTGTCGGTTGAGCAATGTAAGAACCTGATGGAGAGATTCAAGGCATATAGAAGGGAGGAGAGTAAGGACCCCAAAGAGGGGATGGGTACTGGAATCCGTACTTGTTCAAGCATAAAGAAGCAAGACATAGAAGACCTCAGGATTTTGGTGGATAATATGGAGCTCCTTGCGAAGCAGGCGAAACACCTGATGGAGTCCAACTAGTTCCCTATGTGATTTATTTTTTTATCGGGCTGTCTTTTCCTCTAGTACTGTCTTTTTATGCTTTTTGGGTTTGTAGAGCCTAGTGCCCCTGTTTCTCTTTTGTCCCATTTTTTGGTTGTTTGACTGATCAGCTTTGAATATCTTCTGATCTTATGTACAAGGTTTTGGGACCTTTCAAATCTTGCTTTTCATCCCAACTATTTGCATTTCCCCTCCTTTTTCACACTTTCCCCAACATTTCCTAGGTTTCTATGCAAGTTATACCTAGGACATGTCGACTTATCGACTTGTTCCCTATGACACAAGTCAAGATCTCTACTTGTTCCCATAGTACAATTCTTCTCTGGACTTGTTTTTGGGATTTAGAACCCAGATCTAGCCCAAGGCCCAATGCTAGGATCTTTTTTAGAAGGTTAGATCCATGGTCAACCTAGACTTGGTTTGGGCTCCAAAATCAATATAAAAGGAAACCCTCTGTCCTCATTTGACATCTAACTATCATAAGTAATCTATATCAAATAATTCAAGGATTCAAGAAATCAAGGTGTGCAATTGAGGATTTGGATTCAAGGTTTGAAGGAAAACATCCAATTCAAGATCTCCAAGTCTCCATTCTTCTAAGATCCATTCAAGAAAAAAACAATCTTCTCTAATTGATGCAATTTTCTCTCCCATGATGGCCAAGTAGAGGAATTATTAACCAAGTAAGGAGATCCACATTCATCCATTCAAGTTCCATCTTTCTCCCTCTTCTCCAAATCAAACACTGCGGAAAATTGCAACGTCTATTTCATGAGGGTTTGTCTTGCATGATTTCTTTTTAGCTTTTTTGTGTTTAGTCAGAGATATTGCATCAACGTACTGTTCACATTAAAAAAGGTATTTGTATCTACATGATATGATATATTTCATTATTCATATTTAATCTCTACTCCATGACAACATATTTCTCCTTTACTTAATTTCATTTCAAGGTTGATTCCTATATAGGGTTTTGACTGAGGCAAACCCCTTTCTCCAACCTTCTTCCCCATTTTTTATGTGTAGGAACAAGTTTTGGTACTTGTAGATCCAAATCTGGGAAGTACAGGTGCAGACACAGGAACCCAAAAAGTTTCATCAATTTTGGATCTATTGGGAACAAGTCAACTTCTCAACTTGTTCCTGGGTACAAGTCAACTTCTCAACTTGATCCTGGGTGCAAGTCAACTTCTTGACTTGTCCCTGCACATTTTTGATGAAAATTGTAGAGAAGATAGATACAAGTCTCAAAACCCTAGTTTTGATGATATAGTAGGATATGACCTTACGACGACAGTTTAATTTAGATATGAAGCTCATATTTCTTCTTCTTGATTAAAGGTACATTCATTCTTTTCTATTTCTTGCATTTGATTTCATAGATTAAATCTATTATATCTGGTTTTATCATATCAACATCACATGTATTTTAAAGGAGTACTAAATCCTCCTTTTGTTTAGTTCTTACATTAGCACCCTTATTCCTTTGGTTGTGCTAATCATATTTTCACTTAAGGATTGGGTTTGTATTCCTAATCTATACTAGATCTTGGTGAGTGATCTACATCTTAGCATTGTTCACCATTCTCTTTAGTACATTTTGGTGAACCCAATGCATGACATTTCCACTTTTGATTATGTGTTTAGATCTCATTTACATGCATTTCATCATAGAATTTTAGGCATTTCAGTATCTTAGATGCATTCATTACTAAAAAACATAAAAAAAATTGCCTAGATCTAGGTCATTTTCATATTGCATAAAAAGTACATAAACATTTTTACATTGCATTTTAGTTTGCATAAATGGAATTCTTCTCTTCATTTGTTAGTTCAGTTTCAAGTTATGTTCAAGAGTTTCAAGATGTTACTTTTCATGCATGTGATGATATCTTAGGTTTTCATTTCATTCATGATTTCCCCTCTTTCCAACTTGTTCCCACCCTAAGGATATTTTAGTGCAAGAAGATATAATAACAATTCCTAAGGACATCAATCTTACAGATGAGCCCTTCAAGAATAATGATGATCTCTCTCCTACAATGTCCATCTCCTATAGAGATTATTTGGTGCAATAAGATGATATCACGCTTATTTCTCTTAATGGTGTTTCACTTTCTATGAATTTCCTTGATAGTCCTTCTATGGATGAGGTTTTAATGAGTTATGTTTGTACCACTCCTAAAACCCTCTTCTTTATATGAATCTTTTGAAGCAAGAGAATGATATTACAACTCTTAAAGACACTCCACCCATTGGTTCCCAAGTCAACAGATTGAGAAATCCTTGGATAATGCCAAATTCCTTCTATAGACTTCTCACTTGATCTCGCCAATGAATAGGATCAATCAAATATGATTGACATCCTATACACTTTAGGCTCTATGGGACCTAGGCAAGTACACCTATTCTTCAATTGTGTTCCCAAATATAATCTTTTTATAGAAGATTGATTGTTATCTCTATTCTGATTTATATGTGATCTATCAAGAGGGCATTAGGTCTTGGAATAGATTCACCTATGTTCTCTTCCACTATTACTTTACTATCTTTATCTTTAATTATTTAGTGTTTCTACTTTAATTGATTTTGAATCTTCAAAATTTGGTTGCTTCTATCTATTCTTCTAATATCTGATGGATTCTATCTATTCTTCTAACATTTGATTACTTTTATCTATTCTATTGCTACTACTTGATTCACTTCTTCTAACTCTACTAAAATTTTATTATGTGTTTGGGTATACCTATGGATTATATGAGACCAATGCCTTATTTTATTTGGGCAATAGAGTCATTCACTTGCAAAACATACGTATAACTCTGAAAGACAATTTTTAAATCCTCCCTTAAATGGATCTGTCAACTACCCAACCTCCAATGCTATATAATTGTATAATATTTTCACAGTTAGTCTAATTGAATTTCACTTTTCCTATGAAAGACCAATTAGAAAAGACACAAGAGGCAAAAGAAATCTCAGATTGATGACATTAATTTTTTTCATTAGTATACTTAAAGGGAAAAACATGATAAAGGTCATCAGACAGTAAGCATAACCGGTGGACAGCAAGCATACCCGACAGGACAAAATGTCTAACATGAAAATGCTAAGTATAGGAATTACTGACGACAAGCATAACCAATGATACAATTTTGAGAACATTGCCGAAAGAGCAAAAAAGGCATACCCGACGAACAACTCAAGTAAGGAACATCGATGTAGAAGAAAAATGACAGACTGACAGAGCATCCTGACCATCAGAACCGATAGTCAGTTAAAGAACCCGCAAAAAGTGGATCTGATTTTACACACCAGATAAAGCAATGTAATTCAATTTATAGATTTTTTATTTGTTTTTAATCTTAACTTGAGGGTCAAGCAAGCATATTGTAAATTTTTTAAAGCATCCTAACAGATCTAAAACATATCTAACTAAAGATCAAGGTCAAGTTGTAAACCTTGGATCTAGAGTTAATTTGAAAAGCCCGAATCAAGAATAGAGCTAGAAACTAGTATAAATAGATGTTCCATCATTTGTAATAAGAGAGACTTGTAATCATTTGAATATGATAGTAGCTATGGAGAGCATCTAAGAAAAAGAAGAGAATTCATGCAAAGTTCAGAAATAGATCATATCAGTTATCAAGAACACAGGAAGGCTACCGACGAGCAGAGACAAGGTATTACTCAATCACTCAAGGTGATTACATACATACGTTGTAAGCTATATAGGATCTGTTATCAAAAATTAGAGATTGCATTCACTATCAGATCAATATTTATATTGTAGTTGCATTCTAACAAGTGCATCACAATATAACTCCTTTTGTAGAAGGTGGACTTAACAATTCTTGATATATCTCTTAACAGAGTGCACACCTAACGGTGTTGCTAAAGCTTCAAATGAAGTAGATCCTAACAGGTCTCCACTCTAATACTCCTAACAAGGTAGATCATTAGAAGTGATCAATTGTAAGCCTTTACTGGCTCCCTTCTTATCTGCAGATAGTGAAGTTTTGTGGGTAGACATCCCCACCTCAGTTTTTACGTCCTGTAAAGTAGGAAAATGGGGTTTAGGAGATGTAAAGATGAAAAAGTTTGATAAAGGGGGGGGGGGTTTGAATTGTTAATTGTTATTTGTGTGGATTTCCTTAACCCTACTTTACACTTACTTGAATTTGATT
>MU223589.1:2763603-2782690 GCA_018584345.1 Thuja plicata | reverse complement strand
AGTATTTTTTTCTTATTCAACTATTTGTAAAGTTTAAATATTTATTTATGAATTAAATATATTCTATAAATTATTTATTTCAATTATGATTGGTTCAATTGATTTGGTCTTATAGGACCCCTTTTTTTGGAGGCATCACAAATTTATTTTTTTCCCATAATTTTTAACATAGTTTTGTAACATATAATTTATATATCATTTAATTTATTTTGAAATTGGTCTTTTGATTTACAATATATTTATGAGATGCTATATTTTATATTTTTTATTTTTTATTGTAAACATGTTATTTTCATTAAAAAATTCAATTATTTATAATATATAACTATTATATATTCTAAAAAATTATATATATATATATATTACAAATAATTATTTCACTAACTCTTTATTTATTATTTGAATTCTACCTTACGTTTATAATTTATAACTATATTTTAAACAATATACTATTGGAGGCTTGGTTCATATTAGTTTTTTTCGAACAAGATTTGTGGAATAATATTATAATTACAAACTATTCAATGTAGTTCTAAATTAATCATTGAAAATAATTTAGAACTACCAAATCTAGCATGTTAATGAATTAATTCAAACTAATTAATAATTATTTTTCCTCTGTAATAAATATTTATATACAACATTCCAATTTGTCCTAACTAAACATTATACTATAAAAAGAACATAACAATATTTTTAACATTCTAATTACATCTAAATAACAATATTAAATCAACTAATAGTTAGTCATTACATATATTTATTTTTATTCAATAGGTGTTAATTAAAATATACATAATATTTATAAGAAAATGAAAATGAAAATGATAATTATAATTAATTACGGCAAGTGTAGGCCACTACGTGACACTTGTTAATTACTCTAATTCCTTATCTTGGTTATGAATTTTTATCGGTATAACAAAAGTAGAGCCTTAACAATACTTTTATAATCATTATTGTATATTGGTATAGGTTGTGTCGATACCCCCCATAAGCATAGATCATTCCATCAGAAACGACCACCTAATGACCTTCGATAACATACCTTACACCAATGAGTTTTGTTGGTATGACTCTCACCGATGGGTTCATTGTTAACTCTTTTTTCTCCCTAGATTGGTGTAACATTGTCATATTTCTACCAAAACAAGTTTATTCTGACTCCATTGACATAAAAATTGCTGATGGGATTGATCATTTTCCCCTATCTAATAGTACAACTTATATTGATAAATCTTATTGGTATATCCTTTTCTGATACGACTTCTGTTGTTAAAATCTTGTGATTTTTTTGTCGGTACGATACATGGATACTCTTGACGATGTAACTTTCCTCTATTCTTATCAACATAACATTCTTTATCAGAGTCGATCTCTTACTTCCTCCCAAAAATGCCAACTACACAGGTGGATTCTTATCGGTAAAATATATGTCGGTACATAATATGAAATCATCTAGTGCCTTTACTCATCGATATAACCTCGATGATTTTCTCTGATCGGTATGATTATAACACGCTTGTGCTAATACTATGTAGAACACTACTTCTTTCACTTGTTCTAATCATAAATAAAAGATTTTCATCAGTGAAGCTCATTGATCCCTGTGCCGATATGCTATGATCTGCCAATATGAACATAAAACATAGTCGGGATAAAATGAATGTTGCTTTGTCGATATGTTTTTCTTCTTGTGGTTGAGATATTAGATTAAATATGCTTCACATCATTCACACTCTGAGATAAGCATACCTTTTCGGCAAGGATGGGTACTCTATTTCGGTATTCAACTTATGTATATTTTGAGACCATTTTTAGCCTACTTTAGTGTGTTTCTTATGGTAGGACCTCATATTGTACTTAAATGTATATAAAATTAAAATATAGATTCTCCTTCTTCAAAATTGATGTTGGCTCTCTCTTCTATGAATATTTTTCCCATTTTCCATTCATTCACATAATTCATTTTCCGCCTAGGCCCTTTACATGCATTTTTGGATTTTTGGATTTTCCCTGATTTCCCAATAGACCGAGGCTTTCAAATCCCCTTCCTGGAACACAACCCTAGGTCTCGAGAAAACCTTTAAAAAGTATACCAAGACAAGGTCAACTTAAGTTGTCCTTTTCCTAAACAAGGTTGACCTAAGTTGGCCTTGTCCTAGGGATTTTCTTTTTAGTGGAATTCAGGCCTTATGCGGGGGTGTTTCTCCTAAGATCTTAATTGAGGTTGTCCTTGCAAATTCTAAGCCCCGAAATAATTATAAAAGGAGGCATCTTCCTCCCATTTTCATATCATGATTTTATTGAGCAATCTCTTGTGCATTCAAGACATTCAAGTGCAAGTGACACAGTCAAGCTCAGAGGATCCAATAAAGGAATATCCAAACTTGCAGCCAACAACAAGAAAAACAACGGAAACACAACAATAATAGATATAACAACTTATATCAACTTATATTATCTCTGAAACTCAATTACATGCAACATGTTGGGCTGTAAGGCCTTCCTAGTTATGGGCAATACATTAACAAATTCAACAAGATCTCACAGGATCCAACTTCATGATCCTACCCTACAGCTAAGTGGAAGAAACCAGATCTAAACTTGTGCTCGCAAGCCACCAAGCAATCTTACAAGTTTATTTCTTACCCACTTACTACTGTCTGCTATCAACTTACCCTCTGCTCCTTTTTGTCTTCTAAAATGCTACCTACACACTCATATATAACACACCCACAAGTTGGCTTCACAAACAAATATTAAATGACAGTCGACCCAATACAATCCATGATGAATCATATTAAAAGACCCAATCAGCTACAAACAAATAATAAATACATAGAAGAAAGCATCAAATCAGATTTAGGTCCATACAAGATCCAATGCATCAAATCCTCACACCTTAGAACTCTGCACGGTCCCAACTACCCCCCTCAAATCATGGATGCAATCTCCAATGTCCACCCATTCTATAAAAGCCAGTCGGTGAACTCATCAACTAAGACCCCAAATCGGTACCAAGCACAAACAAAGCCACCAAGTCCGCTTGGTGAATCAACGCTACCAATAGTCCTTGAGTCTATTTGGTGAAGCAAAACCTCCTTCCACCGAGAACAGAGCACCGAAATGACTGAGAACAACCAAACTCCATCAAGCTCTGCCAACTCACCTACCGAGCACCAAACAGAACTTAAACATATTTTGGTCGACACAGGATTGCCAACTTCCCTAGGGTGCTCCTGCATCAGACACCCTATGTGTGAAAAGATGTTCTAGTAGCTCCACAAACATCTTCTATGATTCATCACATAGATCCCAAACTGATTCTTGATATACATGTCCTCCGAGCCCTTAACTGATACACCCATGCCTCACTTCTTCTTCTTCTTTCTCTTACCACTAGCACTCTCTGAAGTGTCTTCAGATCTATGAACCTTAATGTTTGCACCAACCCCTGCAGTCATCTCATATTTTCTACCAATGCTCAAGCTCCTCCTTCTTTTGTCTTCATCCTTCAAAGGAATCAAAATAAACTTTGGTCCATCTTTCAAGATAGTAAAGAGGTTCCTCTTACAGTCATGAATAGCTTCTCTATCATACTGCCAAGGTCTCCCAAGTAAAACATGACAAGAAATCATCTCCATAATGTCACATAATACTTCATCCTTGTAAGAATCAATGTGAAAACTTACCATGCATTTCTCCTTCACTTCTACTCCATGATCTTCTTGTAACCAACTTATCCTATAAGGACAAGGATGTTTCAACCTCCTTAAACTAAGCTTCTGAACCATCTCCTCAGAAACCAAGTTATCAGAGTTTCCTCCATCAACAATCATCTTACAAAATTTACCACCAGACTTACAGACAGTCTTGAACAAGTTCTTCATTTGACAAGAATCAACTTGTTTCATGGGTAGCAATGTTCTCCTAAGCAAAAGATTCACACCTTCCACCTCGGGTTCATTCTCTGCAACTTCATTCACCACAGCATTTTGATGACTACCGACCTTCCTATCTGCATGGGGACATTCAAATGATCGATGTCCTTCTCCACCACATGTATAACAGGTACCTCTGAATACACCTCTACCTGCCATTCTCCTTAGTTCAACAGGTTTTGGTTCCTCCTCAACTCTCGGTTTATCCTTTACCAACTGCTCTTGCTTCTCTTTCCCTCAAAAGTTACCTTGACGTCTCCTTTTAAACTTATCTTTTACCTTTAGTGCATAGTGATAAGCATCCTCAACCGAACCAATATTCAACATGTGAATCTCATCCTGGATATTGAATATGAGATCATTAACATATCTCGCAACATTTTCCTTAGAAATCTACCTATGTCCATATCTAATAGTCAACTTGTAGAAATCTTTGGTATAGTCTTTCACACTAAGATCTTTCTACTTTAGATTATGCAACTTCTTAAATAATTCAAGTTCATAGTCAGTAAGTATGAACTTAGCCTTCAACCTTGTCACCATTAATTTCCACTGAGTGATTTTCATCTCACCTTCTTCCTCCCTATCTCTTTGTAAATCTTTCCACCATAATGCAGCATGTCCTTTCAACTTAGTTTTTGCTAACATCACTCTAAGAGGATCTCCAATATCTTCTAGCTCAAAGTAGTCTTCTCATTCAGCGATCCAATCAATCAGGTCTTCGGGGTTCAATGTACCTGAATATTCAAAACTTCCATCCTATGACTTGTATTCAACCGAGCCATATATCTTTCCAAACGTAAAGGGTGAAATATGGATAGGGTTCTAGAAAAATGGGGGATTGCACATAAAAGAGACCCTAAACTACAATTAACCACTTACATTTAATTATTATGATAAGGAATATAAATCTAAAAATGTTTGCAAAGGAAAATGAAATAACATACATACCTCATAACATAGCAGATCTGGAAATACATGTTTTCTGATGTCTGTGTTGAGTTTCTGGAACTTCTGCAACTAGATCTGGAACAAGAACATAGAGGCAAAGAAAACCCAAAAATATTTTCCAGATCTAGTCTAGGTCAACCTTGACCCAGATGCAGGTCGACCTTGACCCCTTTAGGCTGACTTTGACATGCACTGCTCTAACATAATTTTTTTTTGCGAATCCTCAAAGTTTGCTGAAAAGGGTATCCAAATATGCTCTGCAACTCTTGAAATAGCGACTGTAGATATCTAAAAATGGGGTTTTGGGGTGCCTATATAGGGTTTTTCCTTAGTCAAACCCCCGTTTTGGTGATCTCCACCTCCACGAATAGCTGGATGTAATAGAATACGTGTGTGTGTTGCTCGTAGGAAGAGATTTGAATGTGCAATGCCAAGATCAAATCTTCTAGATCGAAACCCTAGCATGAATTGAAATGAGAGAGAAATGGAAAGATTTGAATATGATAAAGAAAGCATACCAAGTCCCCAAGGCTAAAGTACTCCTACCAAACTCACAATTTGTAGTTGCTACCCCATGATTGTATCTTTTGAGTGCTTGAATGTTGAAAATAGTAGAACAAAGAATAAGGAAGGATTGAAGAACTCTTTCTTGTTCCAATGAATGTCCACAATAACTTGTCCAAAAAATGCTTTCTTACATTAAGGAATCATCATATCTTGTCCACCTATATCATCCTCTTACATTCTTGCGTCATTATCATGTCATCATCGCATCATATCATCATCGTGCCATAATATTGTAATGTCCTTCAAATGAAGGAAAATGAGAGTATTTATATAGAGATTCAAAGGTAAGCCTCCTAGGGAAATGCGTGGGCCCATAATTCAAATTTCACCTTGAATCATGGTCCAATCACAATGACCAACTAAGGAGGAAATGCATTTAATTAAATTTTGAATGAAAACCCTTCCACATTCCGATTTGGGGGCCAATTTTAGATTTAGGGCCCCACTATGATTCAAATTTGAAAGAGGGAACCAAAACTCGACAAAGATCAAGGTAGACCTCGACCCTAACCTAGGTCAGGGTCAACCTCGACCCTGACCTGAGGTTTTCGGTCGGTCAACATAGAATGCGAGTGAAGTTCCCAGGTCGGCCACGGACCTAGGATGATGGGAAAATAGAATAGAATGTTGGGATAGGACATAGGGGCCTAGAAGAGATGTGATGAAGGCTAGGAGGACCAATACATAGGTTCAAAATAGAAAATAGAGCCAGCAAGAAGGAAATCAAGGAGAATCCTTAGGATCCTAACCCTAATTTCACCTAGAAACAAAGAATTACCAAGTGCAGATGCATCCTTAATGCAAATCTATCATGTAAATGCACTAAATGAGGGTGCTAAACCTACCAAGATGGAAGTGCTTCCATTTTAGGATGATACATTTAGCCCCCACTTTAGCTTAGATATGACACTACGTGAATATGCAAGATAATGTAAGGAAACATCATAGTAATAAAAAGGATATGACCAAGTCCTCAATGTAGAGATCCTGTGAAAAATTGTTAGTACCCGCAACCTACAACACACAAGGTTAATGAAAATCCATAAACTACCTAAGACTTACTAAGATTAATTTGAGAAGTGCATAGATCTCCTTATGCCCCCTATTTCGGCTTTCTACTTCTGAAGGGTGAAATAGGGTGATAAGGATAGCCCTATACACTGGATATGAAATTTGTTGAAAAATATTTTCCTAAACTAGTTATAAGAATTCCTAACCTTCCTAAACTATTTCAAGGAGTTAGGTATCTAAGTAATGATTCCAACTCCACAGACGACACCGAAAACAAAGCTACGGAACTCAAGTTATGATGAAAAGAGTGAATGTCTATCTAAAAGCATATGAAGGGAAATTCAAATTTAAACTAAATGAACCCTAACACAACCGTAACAAAAACCCTAATTTATATCTATAAATAAGGGAAAAGATCAAATACCTCCTCATTCTTACCATTTGCAGAGTTTAGGAGAGAAAGAAGGACGCCGATCAGAGAAGAACTTCAAGCAAAACGAATGGAGCTCCTGAGACAGTGCCTGGCTGCAAGACAATCGCTTCCCGAGGTAAGTTCATTGTTTTTGATTTCTATAATCTTAGATTCTTTTTCTTTATAGGAAAGTTCGACCCTAACCCTCTAAGGTTGACCCTGACCTAGTTATGTTGACCCTTACCCTTTAAGGTCAACATGAACTGGGAAGGTCTAACCCCTTTCTGGAGTGAGGTCGAACCTGACCTAGTAAGGTCAACCTCAACCCAGAAAGTTCAACCTTGACCCAGGAAGGTCAACCTTGACCTAACAGAGGTCTACCTTGACCTGTTCAAGTTGGATGTATAGTTGAGTGATTGAATAGTTTTGATATGATGTTCTTTTCATGCTTAGAGGACCTGGTTCATCTTCGAGAGCACCCCTTTGGAGGGCCATTACTGTTTATTAGAGAGAAGTTGTCCGAGCTAAATGAGGATGAGACATAGCTGGTGAGAGACATAGGAATGTACTGGGTAACAGTCCTACTACAGATGAGATTCCACCAAGCCATGATGTCGACTCTTATAGAGAGGTGGAATGAGGACACATTTTCCTTTCATCTTCCCTCAGGAGAGATTACAGTGACATTGGAGGATGTATACAGGATCTTGCAACTTCTAGTTCGGGGTGAGCCCGTCAAACCAAGAGTACAATGGGGTTCTAAGGATATTTGTGCAAATTCAGAGTATTGCCTAGGATAGGTTCCACAGATGCAAACTTGAGCAGATCATACCACCCTATTAGCCATACTGGCAGGTCTGATACCCTTGGTATAGAGGGTTATGTTGTGTATACTTTCTTTGGTTGTGGTACCCAACACAAAGGGTACAATAGTTTTAGCACCTTTTACCCATCTCGTACACAGGATGGAGAGTGATAGGAATATCTTTGTGTGGGGCCGTAGTATGCTATCCCATCTATATCATGAGTTATGTCAGTTGGTGAGATATCAGCGAGACAGTCTCATGATATGGACACTATTACAGATTTGGTTGTTCGAGAACTTCACATGTACACGACCACAGGGTGTTCCTATGACAGTAGATGCAGGCACACCTAGAGCCTTTTCTTATCCACTGGGAGATCCTTGGTAGCACAAAGATATCCTCTATTGGAGGGTGCGTCCTGTGTACCAGGCATAGATTTGATATGGAGACCATACTATCGCATGATAGAGTGGCTAGATACACGACATCAAATGAGACACTCCCAACAACACAAGCTACTAGAGGCTCACTCCAGTCACATAGTAATGCCATATTACTATGACAGAGTGATGAGATAGTTTGGTCTTATACAGAGGGTCCCCAGAGAAGTACCTTGGTATGCATATTCGATGAGATACTATTAGGGACCCGGTGCCATATGTCGACCATCAGTAGCAGACATCATAGACAGTGACACATATGAGAGAGAGGATATAGAGGTAGCCCCTAATGTGGACTATATCAGATATTGGAGTTTGCAGGGAACCCATCCCATCTTCCATGATTATTATCCCATAGGTGATCAAGGCCTTTCAAAGAGGACACATCGAGATAGTAGCGTACCAGAGGAGAGGAGGATCCAAAATTTCTAATTCTTGTAATCATTGTTTTCAAAATGTGTCTTTGTCAATTATCCCATGAAATGAAACACGTAAAGAAGGTATTTCCAATTCCAAAGGCATAATAGCATTAGTACTATAGAAAAGATTATAAGGAGAAGTACCTGTGGTAGTATGAACACTACTCCTATAAGCCCATAAAGCATAGGTAAGTTGGGTATGCCAATCTTTCACATGCTTATTAACTATTTTCCTCAGAATTTGTTCAATGACTTCATTTGATGCTTCAACTTGATCATTAGATTGAGGATAATAGGGAGTCAAAAATCTATGTTGAATTTGATATTTCTCCAAGAATTTCACGACTTCTTTATTCTTCAAAGAGGTACCATTATCTGAAACTATCATTGAAGGAATATCAAATCGTGTTATAATATTATTAAGAATGAAATCAGAAATAGCATCCATTGTAGTTGAACATAGAGGGACAACTTCCACCCACTTCATGAAATAATATGTAGCCGTTAGGATGTACGTATATCCTTGAGAAGAAGCTGGTGAGATTTTTCCAATAAGATCAAAACCCCGAATACTAAAAGGCCATGGAGGAACTTGATTACGAAGCTCACGAGCAGGAGCATGAATCAAATTACTATGTATTTGACATTGAGGAAACTTCTTAACAAACATGAAAGAATCTTGTTCAATTTTTTTCCAATAATATCCCATTCTAAGAAGTTTATTGACTAAAGATTTTCCATCAAAATGTTCCCCACAAGAACCAAAATGAGCTTCTGCCAAAGCTATTGGAATTTCGGTTCTAGCAAGACATCTGAATACAAAACCATTATAAGATCATTTTTAAAGCATATATCTTAAAATGATATAATGTGCTGCAAGCTTCCTAATATGATTACACATGTTCCTTGTTGTCGATTCAGGAAAAGTACCATCTTTCAAAAAATGAAAGATATGAGAATACCATTCTTCCAAATGAAAATTGAAACAATCAGAGGTAACCTCAGTGGAAATTGTAGGGTTTTTAAGAGTATGTATAGTAAATTTAAAGTCTTCAGCATTATTCTCAAGACAAACCAAAGAAGCTATGCTTTCCATGGCATCCACATGTCGATTATATTTCCTAGGCAAATTTTGAATCGTATAAAAAGAGAATTGTGAAAGAAAATCAAGAGAAAAATCTCTATATTGTGTCAGTTTATCATTCTTAGTCTGATAACCTCCTTTAATCTATTCCACAATCAATTGTGAATCTCCATAAATTTCCAATTTTTTAATGTTAAGAGATAAAGCTTCCTATAAGCCAGCTATAAGAGCTTCATACTCCACAATATTGTTAGTACAAGGAAAAGTCAATTTATATAACATAGGGATCAATTTTTTCATAGTAGGGATCAAGATAATGCCAACACCAGAACCAGTCTTACATCTAGATCTATCAAAATATAACTCCCAAACATCATCCTGTTTAATAGCTAAAATGTTGTCATTGGGGAATTCTATTGAAGTAGACATGTATTAGAATGAGGACAAGGAGCTTCAGCCAAATAATCTGTTAAGGCTTGTCCTTTAATTGACTTTTGAGAAATGAAATTTAGATCAAATTCCATAAGTAACATCACCCACTTTGCAAGATGACCAGAGAGATCAGTCTTTGAGAAAAGGTGTTTCAAAGGATCAAATTTAACAATCACATTGACTTCAACATTTAATAAATAATGCTTGAGTTTTTGAAAAGCATAAACTAAAGCTAAGAATTGTTTTTCCAAACCTTTATATCTTGTTTCGTAATCAAGTAAAGTCCAACTAATGTAGTACACAGGTCTTTCCTTACCTTCACTATCATCCTGAGCCAACAACGCACTCACCGCATTTGGAGTAGCTAAAGTATATAAGTAAAAGGGTTTATCAAATTGAGCAGGTTGCAAAATAGGAGGATTGGTAAGATAATCCTTAAATTTATCAAAGGTTTGTTTACATTCCTCATTCCAAGAGAAAGTGGTATCCTTTCTAAGCAAGGAAGTAAAAGGAATAGTTCTATCAGCTAAGTTGGAAACAAAGCGACGAATAGCTTGAGTTTTTCCTTGTAAACTTCGTAACTGAGAAATGTTCTTAGGAGGAGGCATATTAACAATAGAATCAATCTTTTCAGTATCTACCTCTATGCATTGCTTAGAGATTATAAACACCAATAATTTACCAGAATCAACTCCAAAACACATTTCTTAGGATTCAATCTCATATTGTAACTTCTAATCCTTTCAAATATTTGTCATAAAATACTAACATGATCTCCTCTTTGTATAGATTTTTCCAAGATATCATCCACATAGTCCTCAAGAATCTTATGAATGTAATCATGAAAAATCAAAGTCATGGCTTTCCGATAAGTTTCTCTCGCATTTCTTAATCCAAAAGGCATCATGACCCAACAAAATGTTCCCCAATGTGTTATAAAAGTGGTCTTAATTTGATCTCTAGGAGGAATAAAGATTTGATTATAGCTCGAAAAGCCATCCATAAAAGATAATAGAGCATGACCCATTGTTGAATCCACAATCATATCACTCTTAGGTATCAGGAAATCATATTTTAAGGATGCCTTATTTAAATATCGAAAGTCAGTACACATTCTATCTTACTTTCTCCTTTTGAAACAGCCACAATGTTTGAAATCCACTCTGAGTAATCAATAGAGCGGATGAATCCAGCATCCAATAATTTTTCAAGTTCAGCCTTAACTAATAAGGCAATTACTGGATTCGTATTTTGGATTTTCTGCTGCACAATTTTAGCATTTGGTTTGAGAACAATATTGTGAGTAACAATCTTAGGATCTATACCTGGCATATCCGAATATTTCCAAGCAAAAATATTCTTAAATTCAAGTAAAAGGGAAACCAAGTGATCATGTTCATCTTGATTCAAACACTTCCCAATTTTTATCATCTTCTCAGAGTCATTTGCATCCACTTGAACCTTAATAGTCTTATTTATTAGCAAATTACTTTGTATAGGAGAATCCATTGGTAAAGGAGAAATATCTTGTTTATCATTTTCTCCAAAATAAGATTTTGTATTTAGACAATAGGGATTCCATCTTTTATGATGAAACATAGGTAGATCCTCACAAGCTCCTAAAAAATCTGCTAAGGCTTCATCTTCAGGAAAAAACATCCAAGATAGGCTTTTGATCCATGTCAAGGAGGAGTGGGTTAACGAACTTCAAATTTACACCATAGATATGATTAACATTGAGAGGAAAAGTCGATGGTTGTTTGTAAGGATTGAACCCCAATGCATATATATAATCATAAATTTAGTTATCCAAAGGTACTTGTATACCTTGCTCATATTTACCACATCCTTTCCCATTAAATCCTAATTTCTTGAGCAGATGATGACCAGAACAATATCTATCAGCCATATCAGATTGAGTCAAAGGAGTCGCATATGTCACAATGTCATAGCAATCAGGTTTTATTGTTTCATCAATTGAAGCGGAAACAAAGTTACTTTTTAATTCCACAAAAAGTGGGGAAGGAGTAAAAACTTGTTTTTCAAACCCACTTTGTTGTTTCATGAATTCCAAATCAGAAAATTTATATTCTCCAATAAAAGAAGGATTAAAGTCCAACATTCCCCAATCATCCCCAGTCAAAGGAGAAGATGGAAATTTAGTTTGTTTAATCTCAGGTGGCCTTTCAGGTTCTTTACTTGGTTGGAGAGGTTCAAAAACTTTAGCATATTCTACATTTAGGAAAGGATTCGACACATCATCCGCATGTAGTGTATACATCAAATTGTTATAAATGAACCTAACCTTGCAATGAAAGTAGAAGGAACTGCATCCATAGTATGTAACCAAGGTCTACCTAAAACAAGGTTATAATTGAGAGGTCTAGGAATAACATGAATAGGTGTATTGAGAATAACCGGACCAACCTTAAGAGGTAATGTAATAATGCCCAAAGTTCTCTTTGCAATATTATCAAATCAATGAATCAGGACATTATCAGGTTGAATAGTTGTAAGTTCAGCCTTAATTTCCTTAAGCATATCCATGCTACAAACATTAAGCTCAGATCCATTGTCAATTAATGTTCTACGAATGATACTCTGATTAATAGAAACAACAACCATAAGAGCATCATATTGATTTTGCACCTCAACATAAGGTAATTTGTCATCATTAAACACAATAGGAGGTAAAAAAGGCATAGTATGCATGCACTCCAAAAATGAATTAATATTTTCTTGGTTAGGAGGAAAAATAGGAAGGGTAGATATAGCCTTTTACAATGTCTCATGATATGTCAGAGAAGTTTGAAGCAATTCCCATAAAGATATCTTAGCGGGAATAGCACGTAATTGTTTGACTAAGTCATACTCCTTAAAGGAAGATGGAAACTTAGGTGCTTGAGGAAGCATAGGTTGAGAAGGAAGTAAAGAATCTGGAGCAGTAGGCTGAGGGTTATTCCATCTGTGATAAGCATGTGAAACAGAATCTGTGTTATTAAAGGAATCTGAAGGATCTCTTATTTTACCCTTAATTTTTATTCGAGGAAAACCTTTTACCATCAACAAAGGTTTAGGATATATCATTCTAGGTGCATTAATGTTGCAAATAGTGGAACATGAAGGTAACCATGCACACATCCTATGGTAAAGGTCAATTGAAGAGGTTGTAGAGGATGATGAAATAGGAATAGGATCAAGGGAGATCGTATTCAAACAATTTTTATCCTCGCGTCCATGTACCTCATTAGGGGATCTATCCTCTTTTGCAATAAAAGCCTCATCAAAGTATTCAAAACAAAAATCATACATGTTGAACACAAAGTAACACTATAAGCATGAAAACTATAAATTATTTTGTATTTTTAAAGAAATTTTGTAATTTTTTTTATTTTATTTTTGAAATATAAATGCAATAGCATAAAATAAATCTAATTTTATATGCATGTAAGATCTAACATAGAATGCAAATATAACACCAAAAAGAAAGAGTTGTCGTAAACGGGTTCACCAAAATTTAAAGGGAGAAATATGGATAGGGTTCTATAACAATGGGGGATTACACATAAAAGAGACCCTAAACTACAATTAACCACTTACATTTAATTATTATGGTAAGAAATAAAAACCTAGAAATGTTTGTAAATGATAATGAAATTGTTAGTAATAACTGAGAGGGGGGGGTGAATCAGTGGCCTCAAAAATTAATCCTTAAATCAACCCTTTAAAAATTATTACCACTTTTGAGCCTCTAGTTATATTCAATCCTACAAGATGAATGCCTTGAAATACTTATATCAAATTACTACTTGTCAGAATGCTTTGTAAACCTTCTTCTATATGTTTATCGATAAGAAGTCTTTCTATTTACCGAAACACAGTAAATAACTAGTGTATACCGATCAATCTAGAATAACTTATGTGAAATGCAAAATAGTAAAGTAATGAAACGTAAACACATAACACATGGATTTTTAATGTGGAAACCATGTTAAGGGAAAAACCATTGGGACCGGTACCCCAAATTTTCACTCTTCTAAAGTAAGCTCGGTTAAGAGCCAACCTTGTTGAAGGTTACAAACACACTGTTAGGTGTGACCTTGTTAGAGGATTTAAAAGATAGTTTTTCACTTAGTATCTGGCATCTAATGCTACCATCCTTGATCAAAAACTCACTTGGCCTATCAATAGGTATTGGGAATATCCAATGCTAGTTTGTATGATCAAACTTTTTGATACTCCTTGGGATGTATCTCAATTACAAAAGAATTTTAAGTACTGCTCGATTAAGAGACATGATGCTTCAATGGTTAAAATGAAACAGTAAATTGATCTCTTCACATATACAACTTGAATATCAGATTTTCTAATGTATTGTAAGTGTATTACCTCTGATCAATATAATCATTCAATACCTTTGCTCCACACTGTTCTGCCCTGTGATGTTGTTTCACTGTTCGTCGATGTCTGCAGAATCTATCTCTTTCCTCAGCTTGTTGATCAAGTCTGAATGAAGAATTTCTTCTCCTTTAGAATCTCTTTAGCATCTATTCTCTTTTCACTCCTTTTTTCCTAAATTTTTAATGAATCAGGTTGTCTCTTTATAGACATGATTTCACCATTTCTTGGCTTTCTTGATCTTGGCATGATCCAAAATTCTCACCAATTAGATTCAAAACAAAAATCTAGTTTTATGTCATAGAGATCTTCTTGCCAAGTGGCCAAAGCAGCTTTAAATCCTTTATTTATCTCCGGCTTTATTTTGTCAATTAAAACAATGATAAGTATAAGTTAAGTCTATTTTTATCTCTTGATAGCTAAGCATTTTGTCATTTCTAAAATTTCTATTATGTCAATCAATACTTCAGTTAGTCATCTGTGATAACTGACTGTTCCGTCGGTGTAACTTTAGTTGTCTTTGGGATCTCTGTCTGTCGAGCAACACTGTAATTTTGTCTGTCGGGTTACTCTATATTTTTCTCATCGGGAAAGACTATGACTTTTCTCATCATTAATGTTGTGTATTTTCTTGTTGGTTAACACTGTGACTTTTCTCTTTTATTCTGTCCATCAGTGTGCACTTCATCGGTGTATACAATCACTTTGTGAATACTTTACTTATATACATTATTGATAGCAAAGCCTTTGATTCATTGATTCTTTGAAGTCTTTGGCAGTATGTCCATGACCATACAGATTATATCAAGTTGACATCAATGACAATACAATACATTAATTGATTTAATTCCTTGCATGATCATCAACTTAACATCTTCAAACATTCAATCAGTTATAGTTCATCAATCTCCCCCTTTGGCATTGATTGCAACACACTACATTATTACACTATATTATCACTAATACAATATGAAATATAACATTTTAACTTCATCAAACTACCAATCTTATGTACTATAACCGATACAAATATCTAGTCCTCAGTAAGTTCATATAACTTAGATTTGATTCTTGCAGCTTTCTCTCTGTCTTCAATCCCTTTACTAGATAGATGTAGAATCTTTTCTTTTTCTGATGTGATGTGTTCTTCTCCTGTGTCAAAATCTCTCCCTTTGACTGTTCTCTTCTTTTGATGTCTCTTGTCAGCAATTATTTCCCTTTGTATGTACTCTCCCTTTCTGGTTACATCTCTCCCTTTGGATAATGTGATGGATATAATCTCTCCCTGAGATAATATCTTTCTTATATAATCTCTCCTTGAGTGATAATGGATATAATCTCTCCCTTTGATAGCAATGTCAAACAAATATTTTTGACAGTAATGCCATACAAATCCTTTCTATCCATAATATACTTCTTGGATTTCCCAATCCATCGACAATACAATAACTCTGGTGCTTAGAGTAGATAAATACCTTGTTGTGTATAGACTTATCTTTGAAGTCCATCTCTTTGCTTGCATCAACATGAACGCTATTATGATAATATGTAGGCTGATGCAGCCTTCTAGTCATCTTACTGACCAATAGACAAGGGTTTGACCCCTAGTCTCTTTCTCAAGTACTCAAATTCATCCTTGAGCAGTGGCTTGGTGAAGATATAGGCTAATTGTTCCTTAGATTTCACATACTCAAGTATCACCTCCTTTGCTTGAACATGTTCTCTTAAATAATGATACTTTATGACAATATGCTTTGTTTTAGCATGCATGACCAGATTCTTGGAAATGTTTATTGCACTTGTATTATCACAATAGATAATTACTGGTTCAAGAATTTTCATATGCATACCTTCCAGTAACTATTTGATCCATGCAATATTTGAGCAGTTTGCAGCAGCATCAACATACTCTGCTTCAACAGTAGACTGAGAGATGCATCCTTGCTCCTTGCTAATCCATGTGACAAGTCTATCACCCATAAAGAATGCTCCTCCAGTTGTGCTCTTTCGGTCATCAATATTTCCAGCTCAATCAGCGTCGGTAAAGACCTTAAGTTAAAATTTTCCTTCTCTTCTATATCATAAGCCATATTCCTCGGTATTCTTCAGATATATTAGGATTATTTTCACAGCAGTCATATGTGATTCCCTGGGATTAGTAGAAAATATTGAAACTATTCCTACTGCATGTGCAATGTCTGGTCTAGTATGTACAACATACATGAGTTTTCCAATGATTGATCTGTACAAAGTCTGATTTACCTCTAATGACTTTTCCTCCTTTGTCAGCTTACATCCATTTTCCATCGGTGTTCCAACTGGTTTGGAATCTTCCATTTTGAATATTTTTAGCACTTCCTTGATGTATTTGGATTGTGTAATGAAAATACCTTCATCTTGTTGCATGATCTATAAACTAAGAAAGAACTTGATCTCTCCAAACATAGACATCTCAAACTCTTTTCTCATTTCATTTTCAAATGATTTTCATAGCATATCATTGCCTCCAAATATGATGTCATCAACAAATATGTAAGCACTCAAAATTTTAGCATCAGTATCTTCCTTCAAATAAAGATTACTATTTTCACTAGTCCTCACAAATCCAATAATTATGAGATAGGAATGAAGTCTTTCATACCAAGCTCGGGGTGTTTGTTTCAATCCATACAAGGCTTTGTGTAGTCTACATACCATCTCCCTCTTGTCTGGATCAACAAACTCTTCATGTTTCTCAATGTATACCTCTTCTTCAAGTATTCCATTTAGGAATGCAGACTTGACATCCATTTGGTATACCTTGAATCCTTTACATGCAGCATAGGCAAGTAATATTCTCACTCCTTCTAGCCTAGCTATGGGTTCAAAGGTCTCTCCATAGTCAATCCCTTCTTCTTGTGCATACCCCTTGCATACTAGTCTTGCTTTATTTCTGATGACTTCTCCATTCTCATTCAGTTTATTCCTGAATATCCATTTTGTACCGATGACATTCTTTTCATCTGGTCTCGGTATAAGTGTCCATGTATTTTTTCTCAATCTCCTCCTTCATAGCACTAATCCATTCATTATTATCAAGTGTAGCATTGAAAAATTTTGGCTCAAAATCATAAATAAGACATCTTGTGTTTAGAGATTTACTTCTGTTTCTCATACCAACCTTCTTATCTCCAATGATCTGGTTCTTTGGATGGTTCCTTCTGACATATATAGCAAGTACAAGTTCAGATCTTTGTCTATCATCTTGATCATCATTATGTCCTTCATCTGATCTCCATCACTTGGTACATCATCTTGAGCAATATCCTGATTGTTGGTATTTTTAGCCTGATGCTCGGGTACAATAATCTGTTGCTCGGGATCTATACATTGTTGCTTGGGTAAAGTGTCAGGTTCTTCATTATAGACAAACCTGTTGTAGTCCTCTAGTTCTTTTGTGCTTTTCTTTTCATTATTCTCTGCAAATTCATCTATCTTTACATTTGTACTTTCAACAATTTTGTTAGAGGCTTTATTGAGACATTTATAAGCCTTGCTCTTGGTGGAATACCCTAGAAAGATTCCTTCATCAATCTTGGAGTCAATCTTTCCATTTCTATCATCTTTTAAGATATAACATTGATTGCCAAAATTTTTGAAGTAACTTACATTGGGTGTGTAACCATACCATAGCTCATAAGGTGTCTTTCTTCAATTGTACTCTGTTCAATGTGTAAATAGCAGTACTGACAGCTTCCCTCCAGAAGATTTGGGTGATTCCTTTCTCTATCATCAGTGCCCTTGCACAATCAACAATGGATCTGTTTATTCTTTCAACAATTTCATTTTGTTGTGGTGTTCTTGGTGCAGAGACCTATCTTTTGATTACATGATCATTAAAAAATTTAGTGAATTCATTTGAAATAAATTCCCCTCCTCTATCTGATCTTAAGAATTTCAAATTTTTACCACTTTTTTTCTCTACCATTGCTTTGTACCATTTAAACATATTGAATGCTTCAGATTTATCTTTTAGAAACATTACTGTCATCATTCTAGAGTAATCATCAACAAAGAGAATAAAATATCTATCACCATAATAAATCTCTGTCCTCATGGGTCCACATAGGTTAGTATGGACTAATTCTAGAATGGCATCAGATGTATGGGTTTTTCTTTTGAAACTAGACTTTGTCATCTTACCTTTTTGACAATTTTTTCACATGATATTGTGTGGCTTAATCATCCTTGGTAAGCCTCTTACATTTCTATTTCTGCTTATCTTTATCATGTTGTCAAAGTTCACATGACACAATCTTTTGTGCTACAACCATATGTCTTCATTTCTAGCCATTAAGAAAGTGGTGTCAGTATCATTTAGATAGAATAAGTTACCTTTTGTCTTCTCACCGGTACCAATCATATTTCTTGATTTGTTGAAGATCTTTTCCTTCTTATTCTCAAATGTTACTCTGTGACCTAAATTATTCAACTGAGAAACACTCAATAGATTATAGTTCAATCCTTTCACCCAATAAACATTTTCACATTTTATAAGGTTATTCAACATTATAGTTCCTTTACCTTCAACTGGACAAGGTGTGTCATTACCCATTCTTACTGAACCACCATTATAGTATTCAA
>MU223589.1:2744256-2763553 GCA_018584345.1 Thuja plicata | reverse complement strand
ATCCTTTCACCCAATAAACATTTTCACATTTTATAAGGTTATTCAACATTATAGTTCCTTTACCTTCAACTGGACAAGGTGTGTCATTACCCATTCTTACTGAACCACCATTATAGTATTCAAAAGTCTCAAAATTTTTTTTTCGTCAGTCATATGGTGAGTACAACCACTATCTATGATCTAGACATCATTTTTACTATCTTTAGATATGAGTGTAGTTTCTACATACCTTTCTTCATCATCATTGGAATAATCTTTTAATACCACAAACACCATCTCAATGTCTTCACCAGATTCAGTGTCAGTATCTTCATCTTTGCATTTAGATAGGTAACTGGCCTTCTTTCCTTTGTCCTTGTAGTCTCAGATATCTCTTCTTTCTGATTGTCAGTTTCTTCTACAATCACCTCTTTCAAACTTATTTTCAAATGACCTGTCATTACTTCTGTTAGGACATCTTGTAGAAAAGTGTCCAATCTCTTTACAATTAAAAAAAACAAGTGGTAATTTACCTTTTTATTTACCTTTACCTCTCTGCATTCTTCTAGCCATAAGTGCTTCAATTTCATCAAGATCTTCTTCTTCACTTTCACTATCACTATCTTTTCTCATAGTGTGTTTATGACTTGATTTACTTATTCTCAAAGAAGATTTGAATGCAAACTCTATGTTTGGTAAGACACTATTATCAAAGTTGTTCATCTCAAATGAAATCAGTCTTCCAATCAAACTATCTAGAGTAACATTGTTATTTTCTACTGCTCTCATTTCTTGTATGGCAGATACTCTAATAGCATAAGTAGGCAGTAAGGTTCTTATAATTTTACTTACCACTGTATCTTCATCTAGTACACCTCTAACTCCTTGGATCGCATTGACTACCTCTTTGATTCTTGTGTTGTACTGTGTAATATTTTCACCTTCTTTCATTCTGAGATCATCAAACTTTCCTCTAATACTTTACGCCTTGGCTCTCAGAACATTTTTATCTATACCATGTACAAGCTTCAATTTGTCCCACATCTTCTTTGCAGTTGTGCATGCTTTGACATATTCAAATTCAGCATCAGAGAGTGAGGAAGCATGCTCTATCATCATGTAGTTGTGTTCATGCTTCTCTCTCATTTGTTCAACTGCAGATGCTCCTGTGAAAAACACATATTCAGTATCTAAGTATTGAGTAACATAATTTCCAATACCTGATAAGTGGAGTCTTATTATGCTTTTCCATGAAGCAAAGTTGTCTTTGTTCAACTTGGGAACATCTTGTATGTTTATCTTGTGATCTTTAGCTTATGTCTTGAAACCTTCCTTGTAAGCACACAAGCTCTAATACCAATTGTTAGTAATAACTGAGAGGGGGGGGGATGAATCAGTGGCCTCAAAAATGAATCCTTAAATCAAGCCTTTAAAAATTATTACCACTTTTGAGCCTAGTTATATTCAGTCCTACAAGATGAATGCCTTTAAATACTTATATCAAATTACTACTTGTCAGAATTCTTTGTAAACCTTCTTCTGTATGTTTATCGATAAGAAGTCTTTCTATTTACTGAAACACAGTAAATAACTAGTGTATACTGATCAATCAAGAATAACTTATGTGAAATGCAAAATAGTAAAGTAATGAAACATAAACACACAACACATGGATTTTTAACATGGAAACCCTGTTAAGGGAAAAACCACTTGGACCGGTACCCTAAATTTTCACTCTTTCAAAGTGAGCTCGATTAAGAGCCAACACTGTTAAAGGTTACAAACACACTGTTAGGTGTGACCTTGTTAGAGGATTTAAAAGATAGTTTGTCACTTAGTATTTGGCATCTAATGCTACCATACTTGATCAAACACTCACTTGGCTTGTCAATAGGTATCGGGCATATCCAATGCTACTTTGTATAATCAAACTTTTTGATCCTCCTTGGGATGTATCTCAATTATAAAAGACTTTTAAGTCCTACTTGGTTAAGAGACTTGATGCTTCAATGGTTAAACTAAAACAATAAATTGATCTGTTCACATATACAACTTGAATTGCATATTTTCAGATCTACTGTAAGTGCATTACCTCTCTGATCAATATAATCATTCAATACCTTTTCTCCACACTCTTCTACTCTGTGATGTTGTTTCACTATTCGTTAGTGTCTACAAAATCTAGCTCTTTCCTCAGCTTGTTGATCAGGTCTAAATGAAGACTTTCTTCTCCTTCAGAATCTCTTCAACATCTATTCTCTTTTCACTCCTTTTTTCCTAAATTCATAATGAATTAGGTTGTCTCTTTATAGACATGATTTCACCATTTCTTGGCTTTCTTGATCTTTGGCGTGATCCACAATTCTCACCAATTAGATTTTAAAAAAACTCTAGTTTTATCTTGTAGAGATCTTCTTGCCAACTGGACAAAGCAGCTTTAAATCCTTTACTTATCTGCAGCTTTATCTTACCGATTAAAATAATCATAAGTATCAGTTAAGTCTATTTTTATCTCTTGACAGCTAAGCATTTTGTCATTTTTGAACTCTCTATTATGTCGGTCAATACTTCAGTTAGTCATCAGTAATAACTAACTGTTCCATCAGTGTGACTTTAGTTATCTTCAGGATCTCCGTTCGTCGGGCAACACTATAATTCTGTCTGTCAGGTTACTCTATGTTTTGATCGTCATGCAACACTGTAACTTTTCTTGTTAGTAATGCTATGTATTTTCTTGTCGGGTAACACTGTGACTTTTCTCTTTTATTCTGTCTGTCGATGTGTACTACATCAGTGTATACAGTCACTTTGTGAATACTTGACTTATATCCATTACTGATACAATAGCCTTTGATCCATCGATTCTTTGAAGTCTTTGGCAGTATGTCCATGACCATACAGATTATATCAAGTTGACATCAATGACAATACAGTACATTAACTGATTTAATACCTTGCATGATCATCAACTTAACATCTTCAAACATTCAATCAGTTATAGTTCATTAGAAATAACATACATACCTCATAACATAGTAGATCTAGAAATACCTATTTTCTGATGTCTCTGTTGAGTTTCTGGAACTTATGCAGTCAGATCCAGAAAAGGAACACATAGATGGAGAAAACCTAGAAATATTTTCTAGATCTGGTCCAGGTCAACCTTAACCCAAATGCAAGTTGACCTTGACTGACACTACTCCGATAGAAATTTTGTTTGCGGATTCTGGAAGTTTTCCGAAAAAGGTATCCAAATCTTCTCTTCAACTCCCAAAATAGTGACTGTAGATATCTGAAAATTGGGTTTTGGGGTGGCTATATAGGGTTTTTCCTTATTCAAACCCCCATTTTGGTAATCTCCACCTCCACGAATAGCTGAATGTAATAGAATATGTATGTGTATTTCTCATAGGAAGAGCTTTGAATGGGAAATGCCAAGATCTGATCTTCTAGATCAAAACCCTAGCATGAATTGAGATGAGAGAGAAATGGATAGATTTGAATATGATAAAGAAAGCATACCAATCCTCCAATGCTAAAGTACTCCTACCAAACTCACAATCCGTATTTTCTACCCCATGATTGTATCTTTTGAGTGCTTGAATGTTGAAAATAGTAGATCAAAGAAGGAAGGATTGAATAATTCTTTCTTGTTCCAATGAATGTCCACAAAATTATTGCTTGCATTAAGGCATCATCATATCTTGTCCACTTATATCATCCTCTTCCATTCTTGCATCATCATCATGTCATCACCATTTCATGTCATCATCGTGTCATAATATTGTAATGTCCTTCAAATGAAGGCAAAAGAGAGTGTTTATATAAAGATTTCAAGGTAAGCCTCCTAGGGAAATGTGAGGGCCCATAATTAAAATTTCACCTCAAATCAGGGTCCAATCACAATGACCAACTAAGGAGGAAATGCATTTAATTAAATTTTGAATGAAAACCCTTCCACATTCTGATTCGGGGGCCAATTTTAGACTTAGGGCCCTGCTATGATCCAAATTTGAAAGCAGGAAACAAAAATCGACAAAGGTAAAGGTTGACCTCAACCCTAACCTAGATTAGGGTCAACCTTGACCCTGACCTGAGGTTTCATGTCGGTCAACATAGAATGCCAGTGAAGTTTCCAGGTTGGCCAGGGACCTAGGATGATGGGAAAACATAACAGAATGATGGGACAGGGCACAAGGGCCTAGAAGAGATGTGATGAAGGCTAGGAGGACCAATACATAGGTCCTACCTAGAAAATATAGTCACCAAGAAGGAAATGAAGGAGAATCCTCAGGATCCTAACCCTAATTTCACTTAGAAATGAAGAATTACCAAGTGTAGATGCATTCTAAATGAAAATCTATCATGTAAATGCACTAAATGAGGATGCTAAACCTACCAATATGGAAGTGCTTCCATTTTAATATGATACACCAACGGATCAGCTCTTTCATCTCTAGTATGTCCAGCACCTTTGGTAGAAGCTTCAAAATCTTTGGAAGCTTCCTCATAGTCATCCTCTGTTCCAAGGTTCCTCTACAAACTAGTAATAGCCCTCATGATTTCAGCTACCTTCTCATTCTTCATTGCCACCATCTCAGATCTAAACCTTTCTGTTACTTTTGATTCCACCTCATCAGAGAGATCCGCAATTGCCCTTGGTCCAATCTTCTGGGAGGAATCTTGCAAGATCTTTGAAAACCCTTCTACAAAAAATCCCAACCGACCACCTTGTGGCAACCTTTGAACCATCTGCAAGTCAGATCGCAACATGCTACCTCACAAAAACAGTCAGACTGATTTCACAAGTCTAGGAACAAAGACCTGCAACCTTCACTTGGACCAACCAGATCAACCTCACCTTGATAAAAAACTAGATCTGATACCACTTGATGTAGTCAAGCTCATAGGATCCAATAAAGGACTATCAAAACTTGCATCCAACAATAAGAAATAGTGGAAACATAACAATAACAGATATAGCAACTTATATCAACTTATATTATCTCTAAAACTCAATTACATGCAATATTCCAAGCTTAGCCTTCCTAGTTATGGCCAATACATTAACAAATTGAGCAAGATCTCATAGGAACCAACTTCACAAGCCTATCCTACAGTTAAGTGAAATAAACCAGATCTAAACTTGTGCTCGTAAGCCACCAAGTAATCTTACAAGTTTCTTTCTTACCCACTTACTAATGTCTTCTATCAACTTTCTCTATGCTCCTCTGTTGTCTTTTAAAATGCTACAGGACATTCCTTATATACAAAATAGCTACAAGTCAGCTTCACAAAAAAATATTAAATGACAACCAGCCAATACAATGCACAATAAATCATATTAAAAGGCCTAGTCAACTGCAAAAAAAAAAAAAAATATAGAAGAAAGCATCAAATTAGATTTAGGTCCACACAAGATCCAATACATCAAATCCATACACCTTAGAACACTACATGATCCCAATTACCCCCCTGAAATCACGAATGCAATCTCCAATGTCTGGCCAATCTATAAAAGCCAGACGGTGAACTCATCAACCGAGACCCCCAAGTTGGTATCAAGAACAAACAAATCCACCAAGTTTGTTTAGTGAATTAGTGCTGCCAACAGACACTGAGCCCATTCGGTGAATCAAAACACTCCTTCCACCAAAAATTGAGCACCAAAATGATGGAGAACAACCAGACTCCACCGAGCTCTGCCAACTCACCTACCGAGCACCAAACACAACTTAAACATATTTTTGGTTGACACAGGATTTCCAACTTCCCTTGGATGCTCCTGCATCAACAAGAAAACATCCTTTAAAGTCATATCATCAAGCATTCAATCCCAATCATGGACTCAATTCATTTCCTTCCGTAGATCTAGATCTTTTCCCCCATTGGAGGCCAAGCAAAGGGGTTTTACATCAAGGAAGGAGATCTACATGCATCCATAAATTATTCCTCTTTTCTCTCTTCTTCAATTCAACATTGTGGCAAATTACAATATATACTACATGAGGTTTTGGATTACATGATTTCCTTTTGGTTTTTGTGTTGATTCAAAGTTATTGCATCAACATTCTTAATCACATGCTTAGAGACAATTGCATCTACATGGTATAATATATTCCATTGTTTAGATTTAATCTTTGTTATATGTCAACATTCATTCAATTTCATTTATTCCACTTCAAGTTTGATTCCTAAACAAGGGTTTGACCTAGGAAATCTCCTCCCCGCAACCTTCTTCCCATTCTTTTCTGTGTGTGGGAAAAAAATTGCAGAGTTGTAGATTTGTATTTTAGGAGTTACATAACCAGTGGCTAATCCCTCACAGATTACATCATATCCAGAGTCTCCAAGAATAGGTCTAATTTCTTGGACAAGGTAAATTTTTTTATACATATTCATTTGGATCCATAATTTTCACTATCAAAAGTTACAAGTGACAGAGTGCCAAATCCAGAACTGTTTCAAATTACGACAGCTCTGTGATAGTCAAAACCAGATCTGAAGATCATTCCTCCTCTCCTAGCTTCAAGGGGAGTTCCCCTTTTATATTTTCCTCTCAAACTTACTTTCATAGGTCAAATTTACAAGTACATTTGCATATCATTGTCATCTTTATCATAAGGAATCATTAAAAACCTCACATTGTGTGGATCATGAATTTCTACCCTTACTCTTTTGGTTGTGCTAATCGGATTCACTTTGTTGAGGGTTTTGTATTACATTACATTTAGAACTTTACTGTCTACCCTTTATCACCTTTTTCCACATTACATTTTGGTGAACTCGACGCTTTCATGCATTATACTTTATGATTTGGTAGTTAGATCTTCTTTATGTGATCTCCTTTGCAAGAATTTCAGTACCAAGTCTTTACATCATATCTTTACATTATATAGGCTCCACTTCTAATTTTTGTGTTAGATCAAGTTTGGTGTCTTTTATTATGGAACCTTATAAATTGGATTGGCATGTGATAACCTATGTTTTTACATTTCTCCTCAATTCTCTTTATCAAATACATGAAGTGAATTATACTATTTTGTATTTCATTATGTTTATATTTCTTCATGGTATTATTACATATGGAATTATGAAGATAACCAACATATATTTCCCTTATAATACATATTTCAAGATCCCACGTACTTTCATCATTCAAATATTAACAAAATGTATGGATTATGTTGATGAATCTAAAGACAAACCTTTTAATTCCACTCCTATAGTGCCTAATAATCCTGATCTAGTTCCTAATAATCCCATTATAGAAAGACCTAGATCTCCTCCTTCATACCCTATTATAAGGAGTAGCCTAGAGTAATATAGCATATGTAATTCCTTGGATGATCTTAGAAAATTTTCCTTAGATGATTCCTCTCTGAGGATATTGAATAATTTGGACAATACTTCTTCTTCACTTAAGGATGATAAGGATAGTAATAAGGATTTCCCTCCAAATAATATTCCTGCCTCATATGATCTAGGACCCGGTATTAATGAATGTGGAATTAAGATTCCTATAGATCCTCCTACGCAGTTCCATTTCATAACTCAAGG
Organism: Thuja plicata; assembly: GCA_018584345.1. Lineage (NCBI taxonomy): Eukaryota > Viridiplantae > Streptophyta > Pinopsida > Cupressales > Cupressaceae > Thuja > Thuja plicata. The sequence goes on along the minus strand of MU223589.1, from coordinate 2,756,014 downwards.
TCCTACTTCACCTCAATCCTCTGAACAAAAATATTATTTTGATATTATTTTTCTAACTGTATTACCTTTTAATGAACACCTATTGTTAGCCAAAAGAAACTATGGGAAGATTAAAAATCATCCTAGCCTTAAATTCCCTTATCAAAAATTTCCAGAAGATAAAAAAACCTATTAATGGTAAGTTTTTTTCTGCCTACCATCATACTAATAAACATTCGCTTGTGGACTATCTAAGGTTTAAAATATTTATTAGAGATTTGGTTGATAAAGCTCTTCTCCGTTTAACACCAAATACCATACAATTTATTTATATCACACCTTAGTAATCCTTTTATCCTAATATGTCTCTCCCCATTATGAAAAAATATTTGTGTAATGAGCTTGAGGGCATCATAATAAGAAATCCTTCTTTCTCTCTCAATCGAGGGGCAAGGGATCATCATTTCTTCATTCTTTTAGGGGTCCATTTTCTTCCTTTATTATAAAGTTTCATTTATAGAATTACATCCTTTTGGTGTGCATTTGTTATGATTTCTTGAGAGAACATATATTTTATATACGAGAAACCATTTAGGGAGTTTAATGTGTCTTCTCTTTAGTTTTTTCTTCTCATTCAACGTATTCAATATCTATTGTGAATTTTTTATCTTTTATACTATGATGTTCTCTCTTTAATGAATTTGTTTCCTTCACACATGGTTGAAACCTTATTCTTAAAAGTGGTTGTCTACTATAAAAGATCTATCAGTTAGGGCATATGCAGCGAAAACTTTAGTGGTGATTATTTGCCATTTGGTGAATGTCGCATGTCAACGACCTGGGATTTGGCCAATATTTTACATATATTGGACTGACCCTATCGCCCAAAATTTATTAATATTGGATCCAATGCCTGGGCCCATCACCCATCGATTTATTTAATTTTATCCATTTCTTACACATTATCGCCAATGGAATATAATTTTTGGTCCTGATAAATTTTAAAAATTTGCCTATAATTTCTAAGCGACCCCATATTGACGGCCTATATTCTCTAATAGTTTTCTAAATATATATTTATATGCGTCCCTACATTCATCTGGAATTTTGTGGATGCGTGTCTCAAACCAACGCAATTTTTCCAACTTTATTAATCATACAAAGGTATTGCATGACTCATAATCACCTCGTAAATAACAAAAAATGTGTTATAATTACGTGAGCTTCACCAAATATTTGTATACCCAATACCTCCCGCCAAATTTTCCAAAAAAGGATTAGTATAAAAAAATTCATAGATCACTGTTATTGTACACCATTTTCTTCAGTTTGTTGGCTAGTTGGTTGGTTCTAATATCTCTATTTGATCGATAGCGAAGTTTCAGACTGTTGAGTGCAACTGCATACTGCATTGGCAAGTCGCGACTGCAATTGAATTTGAGAAAAAGGTAAGTGATACTTATTCAGCGACTTTGTATTTTTGAGTTCATTATTATTTAGTGGGAACTAGTTGATGAGACCATTTACTGTCTCTATGTTATTAATCTCTATACTCTATTTTTAAGTATTACCAAAACATTTGTGGACTTATAATCAGTTGAACTTATGTCAAAGTACAGTTAGAACCATTAAACCCATGGGTAGATAGTTATGTCATGTTTGTCAATATTATATATATATTGAAGTATTTCATATAGAAATCATTATGTCTGTTATAATATTTGGATCAATTTGATTAAGTTTACTTGTATGAATATCTTTGCATGATAACTAACATGCCAGGAAGTAGGAGCCACTTGAGAGTGGTCGAAAACATTTAAAGAGCACGTTGAAGACCAGCTGCGATGGGTAACCATCATGGCACCAGAAGACATGACTACTACAAATGAGGAGCCACTATTCCAGAAATGTAGGAATATATCGCTGCTATATCCCCTCTGAGTTCCCATCATTTTGACTTGGTCGCCCAGACTTCATTGCATATGTTGTGGGCTGTTACGTTTCCTTTTTCCTCTCTGGCGTGATTTCAGTCAGATCTTTCCTTTTCTGGTTTAGAATAAAGTGTCGATCCTATTTTTATAGGGATTGGACTCTTACTTTGTAAGTTTAGGAAGTTTTGGGGAATACAGTGTTGTATCTTACACAACAAGTTCATTTCCATTTTTATGTATCATTCTTACGTAATCAGTTCTTGAAACATAATGAAGTGACTTTTGGTTTATCTTCTATGTTAATAGATTAGAAGAAGTGGACCAAGGGGGCCCACTTGGGAGGTGGATTAGAATAGAGTAGAGTATATTTACTTTCAGCATTCCCAAAATTCTAGATAGAAGATTACAGTTTCTTCCTGTAGCATTGTACTTTATGAATGTTCCTACAACGCCTGCAAGGATAGTTATAGTGAATGCTCTAGGTTGAAAGAAAAGGCTTAAGTAGAGTTTATAGTTTGCAACATTCATTTCAGTAAGGAGTAAGTGTGTTTCCTTTCCTATAGCTCTAGTGTAGATTCCTTTCATGTATTTTACCTTCCCGCAGCATAGGTAGAATGACCCTTTAATGGACTTAGTGCACATACAGTGCCGTACCATTTCAAGTATATATCCCTGGGTTGATAAAATAAATGCACCTCATGGTGGGAGAAGTAATCCTTAATTGAATAAATTATTCCTAAGAGAGGCTTTGGGCATGATTACTGAGCACCTATTGTGAGGCGGTTCATTTTTGGCGCCGCTGTCGGGAATGGTGTCAAGCTAAGAAACTTTCTGAGTCATTTTCCATTTGTAGCTAGTTTTTAAATAGTGGTTTGTGGTCCTAAATTTGCTTCACCAGTGTGAAGAATTCATTTGCATGCATCAAAGGGGAAGAAGGAGAGACGAATATGGTAGATTTCTTCCAAGAGAGTCTGTGAATTTGAATGAAGAAGTTGAAGAAGCTGAGTTACCTTTTGTTGACGCAAGTCCCGAGTTTCCTATAGCATCTTCCTCTGGAGCAGAGCCTTTTGATATAAGTGGTTTTCAACCTTTCTCTGAAATCTTGGCCAACTTTCTCAATAATTCTGGCCCAAACGCACCTATTGTTAACAATCCTATAGCTAATATTCCTTTCCAGTAGCAACTCTAGTTCCCAATACCTCTAGTAATGACACAACCTACTTTTCCCATTTCCTCTACTGAGCCTTATAAACAATGCTAATCTAAAAAATATACCCACTACCGCACTCCCAAAGTTTTATGGCCTGATAATTGAAGATCCTGACACCTTTTTATTTGAGTTTGACATCCTCTTTCGTAGCTTTGACTATAACACCGATGCCCACAAACTCAAACTGTTCCAGCAACACTGAAAGAGTCAGCCTTATGATGGTTCATGGGCTTAGGAGCAAATGCAGCAGACACCTGGGATGAAATGCAGACTTTGTTTCTACGAAAATACAAAGAGTATTCAAGGGGAGTGACCCAAGAGGAGATGACATTTTTAGAATGTCACAAAAGGAGGATGAAACCTTGGAGGACTATGTTTCACATTTCTTATACACAATGTAGAAGAATCCCCAACATGTTCTGGCGGAGGATTCACATAAACTAGTCTTCTTAAGAGGAGTAAATGACAACTTTATGGAAGCACTGGACCTCATGGTTGGTGTGGAAATATCCCAATCTTCTTGGGATGACCTCAAGAAAATTTGTCTCAATTATTCAAGATCAATTGTGAAGAAAGGTAGAGAATATCAGTCCACAAGCAATAAAGGGATCAGTTCGGGCATTTGCAAGCTGGAGATATCTAACTTGCTTGTGGATTTCAAGCAAGACATCATTAATGATGTTGATACACATCTCAACACCATGACTACCAAGAAGAAGCATGCAGATGCTGAATCATAGTTAGCTGAGTACTGTCCTCATTGCCATAAACAAAAGAAAGAATTTAGATGCAAGCTGGTGGCGAACCTGGAAAATCAAAATTTTCCTATAGAGTACATGAACATAGAAGGAGACGACAAGAAAGTGTTCTTCGTTGATCAACGTCGACCATGGGATTCAAGACAAGGTATGCCTCAGGACCCTTACAATTTTCAAATCCTTACAATAATCAATGGCAAAACCAAAGTTATCAAAATCCTTCTCAATACTCTCAGCCATCCTGGAATAACCAGTGGCCTAACCAAAAAAATAACCAATGGCCTAACTAGAAGAATCAATGGCAACCACTGCAAGGAAATTGGCAGCAGAATAAACAATGGAGGGGGCCTCCATAGTGGCCTAACTAAAATCCTACTTTTCCACAATTACCACCTCCAGTCCCTCCTGCTAAAATAATGCCACCTCTTGTAGCCACTAGTCCTAATCCAAAGCCAACCCAATTACCTGCTCAGCCGCAGCCTAATCCCAAAAGCAAGCAAAAATAGCAGCCAATGTATACCACTGATACACAACAGTACCCTTCCTATGCACTAGAGATATCTGATATCCATTTGAGGTCTGGTACCACTCTGCCTACACCCGAACATCCTATTATCACAGAAGTTGCAGACACTCCTACGGCATCAGCACCTCTTCTAGAGGCTATGCTGAAAAAAACCACCCAATCAACTAAGAAATCTAGCAAAACTGATGTTAAAACCTCTTTTGATCTTGCTTTTCGACATAGGCTCACCATAGAATAACCTATATCCCAAGAAGAAATGGTGTTTGATATTCTTGAGTAGATGAAGAACATTCACATCCAAATTCCTCTGTTCCAAGCTATCAAAGACGTTTCTATCTATGGAAAAGCTATTAAGGAAGCATGCCTTAAAAATCCTGGAAGGAAAAAGGACCCTCAAATAGTTCATGTCATAGGGAAACTTGTGGACATCATGTTGGGAAAGGTAGTTATACCCAAGTATTTAGACCCTAGAAGTCCAGTAGTTGATTTGATAATTAATCGACAATCTGTGAAAAATGCTTTAGTTGATTTGGGAGCAGCCATAAATGTAATGACCAAAGATACAATGCTTAGACTAAGTATAGAGGGTTTGAGAATAACTCCAACAGTGTTACAACTTGTTGATAGTTGAACAGTCACTACAGATGGTCTTATAGAGGATGTAGTAGTCACCTTGGACTCATTGGAATACTGTGCTGATTTTCTCATCTTATCACCTAAAGTAAACTTTGTTGGCTATCGAGTCATCATAGGGAGACCTTGGTTAGCCACCACTGATGCAAAAATTAGTTGTAGATCAGGAAGTATGACAATTTAAAATGGTCAGGAAATAAAGAAGCTAGCACTATATCCTCCACCCCAACCCTAGCTAGACTTGGGAGATCCTATTTGGCCAGAACTAGGGGATGAGGAAGAAGAGCTCAACTTTTTTGCCCAGCTCATGATGATGCACAGACAATCTTTTCTGAAAAATGCAAGAGGAAGATGATGTAATACAAATTATTCTTACCAATGAGTGTATAGTAGCAAAGGATGTTTCCAAAAGTTTTGTTCTACAACTATGTACCTATGAGGACCGTGTCTTTCTAGCAAGTTCTGAGATAATTAGTCAATTACTACCATGTGAAGTAGCTACAAGCCCAGTACCTGAAATGTAAATGGTAGAGCTAACAACCACTGTGGAAATTTCCCTTGGTCACAATCTCCATGTGAACAACAAGTTTCCACCACCACAATTGGCATTGTTAACCAAACTCATGCTTAAGCATGAGAAAGCCTTTGCTTGGGATTACAGAGATATGCTAGTTATGAACCCCAAACTTTGCACCCATAAGATCTACATTAATGATGGCATTTTACCACTTCATCAACCTCAAAGAAGGTTAAACCCAACCTTGCAAGAAATAGTCAAAACTGAATTGCAAAAGTTACTAGATGTTGGTTTCATCTATCCAATCTATGATAGCAAGTGGGTATCACCTTTGGTCATTGTACCTAATAAGGGAGGAAAATGGTGAATATGTGTGGATTACAGGGAATTGAATAATGCCACCAAGAAGGATCATTTTCCTTTACCATTTATTGATCAAGTCTTGGACACTCTAGCTGGTAAGAAATACTTCCAAAATCTGGATGAATACAGCGGTTATAATCATATCAACATTGCTCAAGAAGATCAAGAGAAGACCACATTCACATGCCCCTGGGGCACATATGATTATTCTATATTACCATTTGGCTTATGCAATGCACCAGCTACTTTCCACAGAGCTATAATTAGCATCTTTGTTGACATATCACATGATTGTATGGAGATATATATGAGCAACTTTACTACACTTGGTGTCACCTTTGAGGAAGCCCTAAAGAATTTGGAAAGAGTAATAATAAGATGTCAGGAACACATATTTTCTCTCAATAGTGAGAAATATTTCATGATGATGCAGGAAGGCGTAGTGCTAGGAAATTTTTATCTCCGAAGCTGGAATCTAGGTAGATCCTGCGAAAATAGAGGTAATTCTCACACTACCTATCCCTACAAAGAAAAAGGATGTTAGATCTTTCCTAGGACATGTTGGCTACTATAGGAGGTTTATCCAAAATTTGAGTCAAATAGATAGCCCTCTGTATACTTTTCTTACCAAAGAGGCCAAATTTTCTTGGACAAAGGAATGTGATGAATCTTTCCTACAACTTAAGTCACTGTTGACAACTGCACCCATACTTAGGGGCCCTAATTGGTCTTTACCATTTCAAATTCATACAGATGCTTCAGAATATGCAATAGGTGTTATCCTAGGACAAAATTCTAGTAATCTAGAGAATGCAATTTAATACATTAGCAAGAGCCTCCATGGACCAGAGTTGAACTATACAGTTACTGAGAAAGAATTATTAGCAGTAGTTTATTCTCTGAACAAATTTTTCCATTATATAACTGGTTATCTCATCTTTTTTCATACTTACGATGCAACAATTAAATATCTCATGAACAAACCTGCCATCACTGGCAGGTTAGCAAGATGACTTCTTCTTTTGTAGGAATTTGACATTACCATCATTGACAAGCCTAGGAAGGAAAACGTGGTAGCTGATTATCTATCTAGAATCTACCATGCTGAAGAAGATACTACTCTGATAGATTATGCATTTCTAGATGTGCATTTATTTCATATTTATGTCCAAAGTTTGTGGTATGCTGACATAGCTAATTACCTTGCAGCTGACAAAATGCCAACACATTTCTCTTACAAGGATAGAAAATTGCTTGCAGAGAAAAGCTTCCATTTCTCTTGGATTGATAACATGCTATTTTACACTGGACCTGACCAAGTAATGCAAAGTGTGTGCAAGAAGATGAGACATATGACATTCACCATGCATGTCATAATGATCCATGTGGGGGACACTTTGCAGCAAAAAGGATAGCCCAGAAGATTTTAACAACTGGATATTACTGGCCTACACTTCACAAGGATGCAGCCAACTACACAAGGAAATGTGATAAATGTCGTAGAATGGGCTGACCAACAAGATCAGATGAAGTGCCCCTCAATCCACAGGTGGTGGTAACTCCATTTGACAAATGGGCCATGGAATTCATTGGCCCAATATACCCTCCATCTAATGGGAAGTCTTACATCCTGGTGTGCACTGATTATCTGATCAAGTGGGTCGGAGTAAAAGCCATGAAGCATGCTCAGGATCGTAAGGTTGCAGAATTTTTGTATGACAAATTTTTTACCAGATATGGAGTGCCAATATAACTTGTTATTGATCAAGGCACTCAATTCACTTCCAATCTGATAACAAAGCTCATGAAAGAATATAATATTAGACATCGGAAGTCAAACCCCTATCATCCTCAGGCCAATGGATAGGCCAAAGTTACAAATCAGGAAATTGAATCCATCTTAACAAAAATTATTCATTTGCATCGCCAAGATTGGAGCACTAGACTATCAGAAGTCATCTGGGTGTATAGAACAACCTGGAAAACTACCACAAGATTCACTCCATTTGAGTTGTTATATGGAAAAGCAGCAATGCTACCCATTGAATTTGAACACAAAACTTTGCGGATAGCACTGAAGTTAAATGTTGATCTTCCTGTAGCACAGAAAGAGCGATTGTTGCATCTCAATTCCTTATATTAAATGCACAAATCTTCCCTAGAGAGCACTGAAATAGTCCAGAAGAAAAGGAAAAAGTGTCACGATTCACATATTAAGAGAAAATAATTTCAAGTTGGCGATTGGGCATTACTGCATGATTCCAGATTCAAAGAAATACCAGGGAAGCTGTAGACAAGATGGCTGGGGCCATATGAAATAAACCATGTCTTCACCAATGGAGCCATCCAGTTGACCACAATTGACCCAGTACACTTCGAGCTATTATTCAATGGACATCGACTAAAGTTGTATCACCAGCCTCAAACAAAAGAAGACTTCCTACAACAATTCTGACAACAAGTTTCAAAAGAGCAACAGATAACACTTCCTGCAGTAGAGGGTGCAAACCTTCTTCCTAAAAATCTTCAATAGAATTCTATTGAGCATGTCCATAATAAAAACTTCATGTTTACATGAAGTCCATTTCTCCATTCACTTTCTAATTCTTCTTTCCAACTCATCTCATTTTTCTATCTTCCACCCACCCACCTTCCACATCATCACCATTTTCCTTTCTTTTCTTCAACTAAGAGCCAAGTATGCTGAAACAAGCCACCGCCACTATCGTTCCACTCTCACCACCTTTTTCTGGCATGTGTAATGATCGAATGACAGGTACAAGCTTTTCATTTTTTTTTCCATTTTTGGCGCATAGATTTCGATGATTATATCTAGTACTACAATAAATATATCATTACGATATTAAGCCAGTTCCATACCTCGTGCAAAGTATGCCAAGTGAGGACACCTATCAATGTTTCATAGGAAACATTTCATTTCTATTTACTCCTAAAAGATTTAATGTCACCTCAAATCTATACTTTTCCTTTGTCTCATTAAAATCCCATTGCTATATCGCACAACTGTTGTACCTTTATTCCCAAATTATCTCTAACTGTCAGACTTGATGTGACTTATAATTAAATTATGTGGCAACCCACAATAAGAGCTATTCTCTTGTTAAAAAACATCGCCATTGTTCATGTTAAGAATAACAGAGGAATTCAGAAGAAATCCCATAGTTTTAAAATGAGTAGTCTAAAACTCAAGAAGGAATAAGACATTTATCGACTACAGAGCACACAAATTGAAAAAAATTGGCAAGCACAGATGGGAGGGCAGTTGTAGAGACATGAGTCAGTAGTACATGGTGTTTTAATTTCAGATGTTGAAGTAGTAAGGAGGTTTAATACATGTGGTTGGTTAGGATATTTATTGAAGTTAACAAAGTTTGATGAAGACGCAACAGCTGAATTTGCAAACATATTTGAGGAAGGGCAAGCAACTGTATGGGGATTTATAGTGGTCACCACTGAATAAAAAATAGTATTATTTACTAGGTTACCAATGGTTGGGGAGCAGTACCCCAATGTGCATGATGTCAGATCAGCTAGGGCCCAGTTTACCCTACCAAGTGACCCTCCTCTGGAGATTACCAAGCAAGGGTGCAAAAGAATGTCTGTCCCTCCGCCATATAATGAATTGGCCACACATATTATCAGTTATTTTACATGTGAAGGAAGATTTTCCAATTTGCATGCACATCACTTTAAATTACTTAGTTACGTAAGGCATAATCTTCCAATGAATGTCCCCAATTTCTTGTACAATATGCTATGCATCAGTGTTGAGGAAACCCAGAAAGGAAATGTCAATTCTGTCACCCACCATGCCCTAATTAAATTTCTAATAGAAAGATCTCTTAAGGATGTCTCTCCCTTGGCATGGTTAGAGTTTTCCCAGCATAAAATCCTACAACCTCAGGTTAACCCTAGTGTACAATCTAGCCATGATGATGCAATACCTATCGGCCCAGTTGTTGAGCAAGACACCTAGGGGGCAAAAACTGAAAATCTGTAAGAAAGTATGCCTTTACCTGCTCATGAGAGAAATGTACCTACTTCTACCTGAATGAAAGGAAAATGGAAATTAGAGGGATAAACTTCCATTCCTGCAGCCAAGACACAAACCCCTACAACCTCAAAGGGGAAGAAAAGGAAGTCGGTTCCTGCAGCAGTTACTCCTGCAACAGAGAAATCAAAGAAGGTTATTAAGAAAAAGGTTGTGGAGATTGAAGAAACCCCTGTGAAAAGAAGCCATAGAATGATAGGACATCTCCCTAGAGTATCCTAAGAAAGCCAACCCGTCTCCCCCAAGAAATATGATGAAGAGCCTCATGTACAAATTATTCTGGACAATTCCTCAAATAAGTCTACAATTCCCGACATTCTTCAAAATCCAAAAGATGCATGTGAAGCTGAACTGGATGTCTACCAAAATAGCCCCCAAGAAATCCATTAGGATATCTAAGATAGTAAGGAGGATAATTCCTCAATCAACCATTAGTCAGCCTACTTAGAGACTACCCTAGTTCCCTATAAAAGAACTTGGTTAACAAGTTTCTTAGAACAGTCATGGAAGGAACAAAGGAGGAAAAGTAACCAGGAAGAAGATTGTGGCCCAATCACCTTACAGATGCTTCTCTTTGGATTAAATAATAAGTATATTTTGACAAAAAATTTATGGGGAGAAGAGAAAAAGAAAATGAAGAAAGTAATAACAGAGCAAGGGGAGGAGATTGCAGAGTTAAAAGAGAAATTGGAAAGACAAAAACAAAAGATGGATCATGCCCTTAAGTTGGCTGATTAAATAATTACCTGTAGGCCACCCCCTTGGGTTTATGCCATTTATTTGAAAGAATAGTTCCTCTTGTTCCAACTAATGATGACCATTAAAGATATAGACTCTGAGTTTAAATCAACTCAAGAATTTTATGGCCTATACTAGACCCTTCCCTTATGGCAGCAAAATTTACTTTGTGAACTGTATATACATAACTTCATTATTCTAGTAGAGATTGAGTGGAACCCTCTACTTTACATAGGGGATGTACACCTGAGGGCATTAATTTCCTTGATGTACAATGAGGCTAATTATGAAAGACAATTGGAAAATTACAGGGAACAGGAGAAAATAGAAGCCATTGAGGGCAGAGAGTAGTAAGCTAGATAAACTCCTTAGAGATTGGCTCAATCTGACCTATGGAAAAATCAAAGAGGAAACACGGGATAAAATTTTTGGGACCAGAATAGAGGTCTATGCAAAGTATGACTGCATGTCTTACTTCATCTTTCAGAGATCCCTGGCTTGCACTAGAAGCAGGTGGAGTAGATTACCCGAAGCATTTAAGAAGTCAGAGCTACACAACCCTATCAACCTCCAAGCAGCTATTCACAAAGAACCGAAATACATGTAGCTGGGTAGACAAATTAGACAAGAACTCTGGTGTCCACTCACCATGCAGCCACCAATGCTCCTTTGGCCCCTATATGACATCAATGCTGACAGGCTTGACCAACTACAAGAGGATCACAGAGTGGATGTCTAGGAGAAGACAAGGGGATTCTATTACACTTTCAAGAGCCAGAGGTGAGGGAGGAAAAAGGTTGGTGATTTCTGAGTAACTACCAGAAGGTGCAATGCTTGAGGACAAGCATTCAACTTACCAGGGGGTAGATGATGAGACCATTTAATGTCTCTATGTTATTTATCTCTATACTCTATTTTTATGTATTACCAAAACATTTGTGGACTTATAATCAGTTGAACTTATGTCAAAGTACACTTAGAACCATTAAACCCATGGGTAGATAGTTATGTCATGTTTTTCGATTATATAT
>MU223589.1:2719610-2744206 GCA_018584345.1 Thuja plicata | reverse complement strand
TATATATATATATATATATTGCAGTATTTAATATAGCAATCAGAATGTGTGTTCTAATATTTGGATCAATTTGATTAAGTTTACTTGTATGAATATCTTTTCATGATAACTAACCTGCCAGGAAGTAGGAGCCGCTTGAGAGTGGTCGATAGCATTTAAAGAGGACATTGAAGACAAGTTGTGATGGGTAACCATCATGGCACTAGAAGACATGACTACTACAAATGAGGATCCACTGTTCCAGAAATGCAAGAATGTAGCGCTGCTATATTCCCTCTGTGCTCCCATCGTGTTGACTTGGTCACCAAGACTTCATTGCATATGTCATGGGCTGTTACGTTTCCTTTTTCCTCTCTCACATGATTTTAGTCAGATCTTTTCTTTTCTATTTTAGAATAAAGTGTCGATCCTCTATTTATAGGGATTGGACTGTTAGTTTGTAAGTTCAGGAAGTTTTGGGGAATGTAGTGTTGTATCTTGCACAACAAGTTAATTTCCAATTTTATGTATCATTCTTATGTAATCAGTTCTTGAAATATAATGAAGTGAATTTTGGTTTATCTTCTCTATTAATATATTACCAGAAGCTGACTAAGGGGGGCCACTTGGGAGGTGGATTAGAATAGAGTAGAGTAGATTTAATTTCAGCATTCCCAGCATTGTAGATAGAAGATTACAGTTTCTTCCTATAGCATTGTACTTTGTGAATGTTCCTGCAGCTCCTGCAAGGATAGTTATAGTGAATGCTCTAGGTTGAAAGAATAGGCTTAAGTAGAGTTTACAGTTTGTAGAATTCATTTTAGTAAGGAGTAAGTGTGTTTCCTTTCCTACAGCTCTAGCGTAGATTACTTTCATGTATTTTACCTTCCTGCAGCATAGGTAGAATGAATCTTTAAGGGACTTCGTGCACATACAGTGCTGTACCATTTCAAGTATACATCCCTGGGTTGATAAACTAAATGCACCTCATGGTGGGAGAAGTAATCCTTAGATTGAATGAACTATTCCTAAGAGAGGCTTTAGACACAATTAATGAGCACCTATTGTGAGGCGGTTCACTAGTTAGCGAACAGTGATGACCAAGGAGACCTCAGACATAATTTTATGGCCAATAAATCATATTTATATATATTATAGTCTATTGGTACTTCTTCAACAATTTAACATTTTTTTGGCACTAGAATTTGTTGGAGAATGGAGATGTCGAACAAGAATAAGGGTAAGGCTCTTGCAAGTGGGGAAAGACAAGAGAGGCCAAAAAAAACAAAACCTTATCATCATACTTTGGTCATGGTGTTGGAAATGTTTTTGTCCAAAATCGGGAGGATGCTTCATCAAAAGTAGATTTTAAAGATTCACAACCTGAACCTACATGACATATTGAACATGTAGGCAAACCTAATATCTCAGATCACGATGAACTTGGAGAATATTTTTAGTTAAAGACACAGAGTAGCCATAATGATATGATCGACTTGGATGAGACTGAGAATGTCAATGGTGCAGGGAAGAAGAAAAGAAAATACAATTCAAAGAAGGATAGGGAATCAAAAAATGATCGAAAGTGGGAACTATCTAGGAATTTTTAAATAGAATGGGTGTCAAAGTATCCATTCATTGAACTAGTAGACAATCCAATTGAAGGCCAGCCTCCAGTAGGATGCAGATGTAATATTTGCACCAAGATAAATATTAAGGAAAAGAGGTTGCAGTTAAAAATTGACACCATAGAGAAGCATATGGGTAAAGTTTACGAAAATAAAACCATAGATGGAGTTAAAAAATAAGTGATAAGATGGTAAACAAAGGAGGAATCTCTACATGTTAGGAATGCAGAATTATATGAATTTTAACAAAATATATAGATGAAGCCTACTCAAGTTAAAGGCTCTATTGAAGCTCATTTTGGAAAAGAATTGGAAGTAGAACTATTGGGAAAAGTTGTTCAGTTAAGTGTTGTCTTTAATATTTTGAGTAGAGGGTGTCCTATGATAGACTACCCATCATTGAGTGATTTATTACACTTTCTAAAAGTTGGTAACTATCATAACAATCACTGGTCAATATATACTGGATGGGAATGGGCAAGTTGTCTTGCTGAGGTTGAAAAAGAGGATCTAAAGGAAAATATTAAAGATTCAAATTTTATTGCATTGTCTTTAGACGAGGTTACAACAATAGATAATTCTTCATGGGTATGCATGCATGTTTATACTATACAAAATTTTGTGAACCAGCCTCATCTACTAACTATTGCTAAAATGAAGGATAATGTGGCAGGGAAAAATTTATTTGAACTAGTAAAGAGTTATCTAATTGAATATGGAGGTATAAATGACATGATGATTGCCAATAAGTTGGTGTGTGTTGGAGCGGATGGAGCTTCAGTAATGCAAGGCCACAGGCCCAGTCTTTGCACAAAGATGCAATCTTCATGTGCACCCTACATTACTCCCATTCACAGCATGGCCCAAAGAATGAATCTAGCTTTTGTAGTTGTCAGCAAGCATGCTCCAGTACAAAAAATTGAAGTTTTAATCAAAGAGCTCTACCCATACTTCTGTCAAACTCCAAAATGATTGAGGTAATTTCAACACTTTACCAAAGGAATAACCAACACAAACAAGCTTCTGAAGGATAATGATACTAGATGGATCTCTTTGGATGGACCAACACATCAAGTGTTTTTAGAATATCAATCATCACTTGGTCTAATGAACTCAAGTCATGAAGAAGTAGGGCTACCCAAATTTCTTGAGCTGATGTGAAGGTTAAGTAATGTAGAGACACTCTTAACGTTAGCAGGTCTTATCCCCCTACTGGAGGAAGTGAGAAATATAATGAAAAATTCCTAGCAAAGAGAAATGTATATTGTATAATATGTTGCACTTTGTAAATTGACATGCATGACACTTGATAATCTCTATCGGTCATGTGATGATGTAAAATTTTCTAGCTGGCTTAAAATACATATTTGGACAATCCTGACAAATTTTTAAAGATCGATGCAAATGGGGAGTTATGTGTAGAAGTATGAAGAGTTGAGATACCAATGCACTACTTTTCTAGGGTCGAGTCTAAGGAACCAAGAAAGAACCACACGAAGTGAATATCAAGTGTTAAAAGGGAAGACTTTACCAAGGTCGTTGAGTCTATAACTGCTTCTATGAAGCGCACTGCCTACAATATTTCCTCAGAGATTATAGAAAGATTACCTCCAGTCAAACTAATTAAATCCATGACTATTTTGTTTCCTCGATATTGGATTATCAACAATTCGAAAGATTATCGAACTAAGCTACTAACTTTGATAGATAATTTTTGCAAAACCAAAGAGTTAAATGGAGTAACTCTAAATGGAAATTTAGATGAATCTCATTTGAGAGAGAAATCAGGTCATTTTTCATAGATAATGAGGGAACAATGTAATATTATGCGGAACCCCCATGAAGATGGATTGGAAACAAGGATTTGGAAAAATCTAGTTGAGAGAGAAATGTTGATTGATTCAATATCAAAAAATTTCAAGCTTTCTGATTTATGTCTAACCATGATATTGGGGTCGATGGAGGATGAGAGAGTTTTTAGTGCTTTGGGGTTCCTAAAGTCAAAGATAAGAAACAAACAAGACAATAATTTGGAAAATTGCTTGAGGCTCTATACATCCAAGTATGAAGTCAATACTTTTCCTTATGATAGGGCACTGAAATTGTGGAGGAAGAAATGTCAGAGAAGAGGGTTGGGCAACATTTCAAACCAAAGTGAGAGTGCTAGAGAGAATGATGTGAATATCATTGACTCATGTACTGGTACTAGTATTGCTAGCATTGAATTTCAGTTAAGAGGAGGTATGTAGAGTGAAGAAAACATATTGAAGAACCAAGGAAGCTGTGAAGTTGATGGCAATGAATCTGAGGATCCTGATAATGATATCATGTGGCAACTTGAACGTTTGTAAAAGTAGCAGGTCCTAGTTATTTATTAAATTTTTTTTTGTAATCTATTGTCAGTTTCTACATATCATCATCAATCATGCATAATATCATATTCCAATGTCAAAAACATGAATGTGGTTGATAATGTCATCAATTCTACAATTAATAATAGTTTTCATTTGCATTATTCAGCTCGTATGGTACAATTCTTAAAGAATTTTTTTTTTTGAAAACATAGCAATTCATATGATACAATTCTTAAAAATAGAGATTCTCATTAATTTATTTACAAATATGACACAATGTAACATTTGATTCATTAATAGTAGTAAGAAAAAAACTATGTGTGATTCTGTTTGCAAAAGTGAAATGAAAATAAATTATGACTCAAGAGTCAATACCCAATTTCAATTTCATTTCCCTTAACATATGACCCTGAATTCTCTTTTATAGAAATAAGGGAGCAACAATAGCTTCAGGTCAATTTTCCTAATGTGAAGTCCCAAAATCAAAATTAGTAAGAGTCAAGACCAGTACAACATCTCTACAACTGCACATTTCTGCATTTGACAGGCCGGTTTAGTAAATTAGCAATAGCATTGTAGCATCTGCTACATTGATCCTGTTCAAAAAACAAAGTTCAAACTTCTTACTTTTAACTCAATTTAAGCCATTAGAAAAGTAATATAGAGATTATTGAAATTGGAAGTACTTTTACATACTATGATTGATGAGATGACTTTGCCAGTTTGTTTAGTATGCTCCATTCTGTGTCGTTTGGAAGGTCAATATTTGTCAAGTTATAGTAAATGACTTACAACCTCATCAGCCATCCATACTTGTTAGAGTGACTTGAAAGCAATGATCCTTCCAATACTGCATTCAAATTTATCAATGGTTTGATGCACTTTTCAATGCCTTCATGAGTTGTGTCCTGAGGAAGCTTGCCTAAATCAGTCCTCATTGTGTCCCCAAACTTTTCTTTGTAAGCTTCTCTTCCAACAAAATTCATTAATGAGTTACTAGGACTAGGACTTGGAAAACCAAGACCTATCATTTCGATTGTTGTTTGATTCATCTTGGCAAGATTTCTCTCAAATAAGACAAGAGTTTCCTATACTTCCTTTAGTTTCTGGCATTTTTGAAAGATAGAGTTTGCATTTATTGATACACGAACATGGTCATGAATTCCCTTGCTTTCCAAATGCCTGTCACTGGTTGTGTTTATTTGATGCAAAATCTGTTCCACAGTTTTCTCTCTCTGACAAATTGTTTTGTTCTTCTCATTGTGTTGTTTGAGCTTCCCAAAAACATCTCTAAGATTTTAATTCAATTCAAATCAATCATAGAACCTATCACCAATCCCCTTAATTTTTCCCCAAAGGTATTTTTTTATTTTCTTGACTGTATTTTTCACTTGGTCATTCAAGTTTTTTTCGTAAGTTTTAATTGTATTATTTGTCTTCTTTAGCTCTTCTCTCAATTCTGACAACTTGTGTTCACTATGTTTTTTTATTTTCTCTGCTTTCTCTTCCCAATGGTTTTCTTTCTCTTCCCATTTTTTTTTTCTTTTACCCTCTCATTCTCTGATTCTCTCTTTAAGTTATTGTTTACATGTGCCACACTCACCATGCTTTTGTATAAACTTAATGAAGAGGCTTTCTCATCCTCAAGATTTTGATTTCTCTCTTCCAATTTTTCCCTCACAATTTTCAGTTCTGCCTCCATATGTTCTTGTTGTCCAATTGCTTCTTTAGAGGATGATTTTTTTATCCTTTTCTATAATTCTTTGCACCTGTTATCTACTTATTTCTCCTTTTCCTTTTCATTTGCTAGGTCTGCCTGTAACTTTTCTATTATTTCCTGAAGCTTTCCTTTCTCTCTCCCCAACTTCATCACTAAACTGTAGACCACTTGTTTAGTCATTTTTGACACATTTATCTTGTCCACATTTTTAATTTTGGATAAATCCATTTCGAGGGTGCTAACTTGAAATTTAGATGGATCTATCTGACTCTCTGGTGGATTGTTATCTCTAGCTGGGGGCATAACAACCATGAACTCCATCATTTCTTTCTCTGGTTCATATGTGGGAAATATCCTATTCGATGTAGGTTCTGCATCACAAGCTTCAGCAATTGCATCCATCTTCAATGTCTTAGTATTTTGTCTATTCCTATTTTTTGTTTGTTCAAATTTAGTTACAAAATTGTTGTAACAAAAATTATGGTTTTCTGACACAATTGAATGTTTGAAAGGTGAAATATCACTTGCAATGATGTAGGAGCTTCCACCTATGTTTCTTGTGTTTCTAATAATTTCACCATGAGGATTAGCGACACCCTGACTCTGACCCATTACAAGTGGAGTTTTTGGAGTGTTCTAAGGGTTTTGTCCTGAAGTTGTGGCAATTGTTGGACTAACAGTCAGCATTTCCATTGTTGTCATAACCTTTTGCTTCTTTACACTGCCTTGATCTCTATGATCCACTGGCACTGATCCCATATCGATTTCTAATGTCCTTTTTTGACCACTAGTACTACCCATGACATCCCCACTAGTGGAAGTGGCACTTGATTCAAATTGAATCTGGGTGCTTGGAATAGGTGGAACTAGATTTGAAGCTAGAGCTAATGGAAGTGGAAGGGTATGAGACTAAGTAGTATATTTTTTTGATGTATCTGATGATTCAAATCCAAGGACTGGTTTCTCACCATATTTTGGTGGAAATGGTGGGACATTTGGAAGCCAAGGCCCTTGTCCTGTGGGACCGAGACCACCCCAACTTGGAAAACCCATTTTTTATATAATCTTTGCCCCTTTGGTATAATTGTTTTTTTGGACACGTCAACTCCACTACTAATTGAATATACATCAGTGGATGTGGGATTCAAAGAAGCTTGCTCATACTTATTATGTGGATGATCATCATCATTGTGATATGCTTTAGCTAGATGCTCCTTATTCCACAAATCACTAAATATTTGATCCTCTTCCACTTCATAAAGAAGTACAGAGGTCTTTGGCTCACTGAGATTCATCCTCATTTCCCAAAAAGCAGAAATTTTTTTTCGAGTCCAATTACCATCTTGACATTCATTCACTAGGTCTTTTGGAATAGTTTTTCTAGATGGTTGAACAACTTTTTGGTGGAAATTGTAGGATGCCCCGAGCTGCCCTTTTTCTTTATATTTTTGCAATTCCATAATTTGTGATGACAATTCTTGTATTGAAATATTATTTTCAGCGGCATATTTCTCCATCTCTTTTTTGACCTCATCCCAAGACTCCATGTTTTTAAAAGTTTCTATCAATGGCATACTCTCATGTTGACATTTTCTTGCAGAGTTCCCATTCTCTCTAAGCTTTGTTCAAATTATGTGGATCGGATCATACTGCCAGTGATTGTCAAAATCAAAGAAAAAAATTGAAAAAAAAAAGTATGTGCCCCTTTGAATCCTCTTCTCTCAAATGTGAACCCTCCAAATGAGAAAGGAAAGGATGGAACTATCATTTTGTTTTGCTAAGAATTAAAGAGTATATATGTTCTCTCCATCTTACGTACATATTCCAATGCAAATACCCTCTCTGTCACATGTATTGTAAGTTTGTAGGGTTCTACCATTGAACCGCAAAACTATAACACACTGTAGTGTTCCATGAAGTACTAGTCACCCAATTGTATTTCACTTTCAAGTTGAATGCAATCTCTACAAGAAAAAGGAAATCTAGGAATTGGAGTGCCTATAATTTTTTATATATATTGGTGCCAAAAATAAGTCTACAAAATTTTTGTAATTCCTTCTGTTATCGCTCATCCTTATCTGAGGTGTCCATTTATATATTAGATTTTGGACCTGACTGCAAAGCTTGTTTGTCTAAAATATTGCATGATGCTTTGCTAAGAGAAGATAACACAAGTAGGTTGTGAATCTAAATATCTTCTGTGAACCTCTTTTAATCATTAGTAATTTTTCTTGCATGGAATAAAAAATGTGCTCAATAAAATTATATTTTACTGGTTCTATTTCACAACGAATATGAAAAATCATTTCAAGAATGTTTGCACCCACTTCTTTATTACTATCCAATCCCAAACAAAATGATAGCAAAGAAATACTATCCTGATTGCACAAAAATATCATAATCATAAGGAGGCTTATGATTTGCATCCATACTAGAACCCCCTTTTATTCCTCTGATATACGACTCTTTCTGTATTGAATTTATTTTTTTATAATCCTCTACCAGCTTTCCCAGGTCAATGTACATGTTTGAGTTTTGTGATTCAAACCCTAGGTCCAATAGACTAGCAAATTCACTCTCGGTTATCATCAAAATTTCCTCCTGAGTATTTTAATTCACAATTGCTTTTCTATTTTCATCATAATTTTTGGCGTAGACCATGACAATTTTTGGACAAGGGAATACTTGAGGTAATGCCATGAGTGCTGACCCAACAACCCACATGACAATTTTATTTGTGGTTTCCTTTACCATGTTGTTATATGCAAAAAATATTAAATCCTTCTTTGGATCATTCCACTTATTTTCAAGTACAAATCTAATTTCCATTATTTCCTTATTTCCATGGAAAATAGGATCATAAATATCATGAAATTCATCAGTGAAACCTGGTGTTTTTACCATTTTGTGGAAGTTTGTTATCTCTATCTCCTATCTTTTCCTTTTACTCATAGTCTTTGTATTTGTTTTTCCCATCGTGGTATCACTATTTACTCCTAGGAAATTTTAAATAATTCTACACAGCTACAATATACAGGGTTGATTCAAAATTAAATCCTAATTCTAAAATTCTTGTTCTACAATATAAAGAGTAAAGTTGTAAACCACGAGACTTGAAAAGTTTGTAATGCAGGACTTAGGTTTTCAGTATTTTACTTGTAAATTCAATTTCTGTAGACTATGAGTGGGCAGAGAGCTGAGAGTCTCTATTGTATTCCTCAATCCTCAACCTAGAAGCCTTAAGCATTTTCTGAATCTTCAATACTAGTTAGATCTAAAAAACTTAGATTGAAAACCTAAAGGGCAAAAAATTGTACAATCTTGACTTTGAGTCGTCAGTCATCAGTCGTGTCAAATTTATTGCTTATTTATGAAGACATATATATGATGTCACAAGGACACGTGTCACTTAATCATTTCAAATTACAACTTTAGTGAGAGACCCAAAATTACACCATTTATTAAATAAATAGTTTTGCACTTTGCAGTTCACCCCAATTTAGATTTTAATTATACTTAGTTGAGGGTTAATTGAAATTCATGACATGTGCCTTTTTTCTATGAGACATTTGCAAATAGAGGAGACCGTTTCATAAATCATCCTAAAATATACCTTCGGCCATTGATCTATCCTCATCCAATGGTCATTGTTAGTCACTATCAGGTGTCATGGGTCCCATTAAAACTTTTTCCTTGTTAGTAACTTAGTACTAGTAGTCACCTATTCATTGAGTCAACTCACGAGTCACATGTCATCATCGAATGACACCGACCGTGTGAGTGGACATGTGTCATAATTTCAGAATGGGTTTGCAAGAATGGGGTTACTTTTGCCTCTCAGACTAAAATACACTTTTGGTCATTGATATATGGTCATCCAACGGTCATTGTTAGTCACTATCAGGTGTCGTGGGTCCCATTAACTTTTGCCTTGTTAGTACTACTAGTAGTAGTACTCATCATGACTCACTAGTCACCTAGTCACCTGACACATCATCATCGAATGACACCGACCATGTGAGTGGACATGTGTCATGATTCCGGAATAGGTTTGCGAAAATGGGGTTTCTTCTTCCTTTCAGCTCAAAATACACTGTACATCGTCGATCTGTGTTCATCCAATGGTAGTTGGAATTCATTGTCAATAAATTTATTAAATTTAAATTAAATTAAATATTTAACAATTAATTATATATTAAGTAATTTTAAGTCTTTAACATTGAATTGATTTGAATTGAATTATTTCTATTTGTATGATAATCAAAATTTAATTATTACACAATACACATCGATATGGCAGTGACACATTGTCAAATTTGGCAATTGGCAGTCATATAATTTATCATTATCAATATATTGAGTAATGTTAAAGTATTTAACATTGAATTTAATTAAACTATTTCTATTTTTATTATAATCAAAATTAAATTATTACACAATACACATCGATATGGCAGTGACACATTGGCAAATTTGGTAATTGGAAATCATATAATTTATCATTATCAATATATTGAGTAATGTTAAATTCTTTAACATTGAATTGAATTGAACTATTTGTATTTGTATTATAATCAAAATTTAATTATTACAAAATACCCTCAACTAAAAATTTAGAAACCTAAATCTTCAAACTACACACAGAAAATTGTAATTCTACAGAATCTACAAATCTAAAAACTTAAAACTAAAGGCTGAAAGGAAAAAAACACATTGAAATTAATGAAAAAGCAAGCAAGAACATCTATAAATAGCCCTTGTCCATATCTTCTGTATCTTTAGGTAAATCATTCCCATTAATGCATGAGTGTGGGAAATTACTAATATAGTGACTATACTAATAACTATAGTACTATACTAGTACAAATTTGGAAAATGTGGGTGATGAGTGGATCATTGCAGTTAAAGAATGTCATTGTCACTCACTGAAACAACATTCATTTCTTGCAAGTTACCATGCTAGACTTGCCACATGTTTCCATTCTAGAGACTTCCCGCAGAAATCTATTTTTTTCAAGAAACTGTTCTCGAGATTTAAGGTATGTGTCGACCATATCCATTCATGTGTAGTGACGAGAGACAACTTGGAAACTAATAAGGTGATATTAACTCAATGGGAAATTGCAATATTAACTCACCGGGATGTTGCTGACAACTTGAAAACTAATAAAGCTCCAACCTCCTTGCAAACTAATTTCAAGGTTTGGTCTGAGACCAGGACCAAAAAGGCCTTCTGTGTCTCCTCAAATGTGCTTATCAAATGAATAGGAGTGTCCATCTTCAGAAAACTAATACCAGAATATCATAAATCAGAATGTGATAAAATTATACACCGTAAAAGACCTAAACCAGAGGCAAACTTTCAAGAAATTAGCAGAGGTAGACCTAAACCAAAGAAGAATTGAAGAAGAAAGAAGCATAGATCGTATATAAATAGCCCTCAATTCTTTCTCTAACTGTATTAATTCATTTGTCCTTTCAAATTCTATAAATATTTCATATTAAATGCACGAGTGTGTGAAATTGAAAATAGCTTCATCACAGTTTAGAGTACCCTATTTAATGTCAGTGATAAGATATTTCTTTTATTAACTACAACTGTGATACATTATCTTTAATATTTGATGAAAAACAAATCTATTAAGCCCAAGAAACCTGCATGCAAAAAACTGTCACAAGGAAGAAATCTATATGAAACAAACAAGGGTTTTTCTCTGACAATGTGAAAGTTTATTATCATCCAAAAGAATTGAATAAAAACATACAAAGGATCAATCCTTATAGAAGGAGATTGTAAAACCTAATAGGAAACCATAATATGTAAATAGGTATTTAATAATTAGATTTAATTTTTAAATGACTAATGAAAGTGCATAGAGTGAAATCTTAAGAGGTAGTAAAGTTAATTTAATCAAGGTAATTAAACTAATTCTTTACTCTAACACCCCTTCAGATGAGCAAAAATGTAGCTAGAAACAATGCAAGAAAGAAGCAAAGGAACTACAATGATTAAAGAAAATTTGGGTCTTGACAGCATGGTCTGAGGAGGTACCCAATCACAAACCAATCTCTATGAAACAAAGAAATGGGGAAAACCACATGGGAAAAACCCTCCTCCAAAAAAGAGATAGAAAGATGCAGAAAGAAGAAAAAAGAAGGAAGGTAGGCCTCACTAAGACCCCCCAAGGACAACTTGCTTCAACCCAAGCATAAAATATAGCTGAAGGTACCACGGGGATGCAAAAGGCTTAGTGAAGATGTGAGCAACCTGCTCCAAAGTGAGAACATACTCCAAGCTGAGAGAACTATCTTGAATCAGCTGCCTGATGAAATGCGTATGGATATCAATGTGCTTGGTTTGCTAATGCTCAACTGGGTTGCAGAAAATATGAATGGAACTCTGGTTGTCACACCAAAGAAGAGTGGGACTATCAGGAGGAAACTCAAACTCTATCATCAATTGTTGAAGCCATAAAACCTCCTGAATAGCTAGCACAACTGCTCCATACTCTACCTCTGTAGATGATAATGTAATAATAGTCAACTTCTTTCAAGACCATGTGATAGGACTAGAACCAAGCCAAAAAAAAAAAAAAGCTAGAAGTATACTTTCAACCATCTGTATCACCACCCCAATCAACGTCTGTGAAACCAACAATGTGAGGAGCTCCTGATGTATCGTGAATGTCATATGAAGTAGTGCCCTGATAGTACCTCAAAATACATTTGGAATCTTTCCAATGAATCTCATGAGGATTATGGGAGAATCAAAAGACAATGCCAACCACAAAGGAAATATTAGGACGAGTATGTGTCAGGTACAAAAAACTACCCACAAGCTGCATGTATAAGGTGGAGTCCACTAAAGGAGTAGAGCAAGTGGTAGAAAAAATAACACCTGACTAAAAAGGTGTAGGGTAAGGCTTGCAATCAAGCATGCTGAATATTTGAAGCATGTCAAGAGCATACTTCTGCTAGTGTATGGAAATCTCATCCGAAGACTTAGTAACCTGTAGGCCCAAAAAGTAGTGTTTAAGTCCAATATTTTTCATCTCAAACTGCTCCATCAATGCTCTCTGAACACTCTGAATCATAAAAGATGAGCTACCTGTGATGATGAGATCATCAACATACAACACAAGGATCACAAGATCAGCCCCGTGACGTTGAATGTAGACTATAGGATCAGAATGACAGTGGGTGAAGTGTGAGGCTAGCAAGAAAGAGTCCATCTTTTCATACCAAGCCCTAGGGGCTTGTTTGAGACCATATAATGACCTTCAAAGTCTACACACAAGAGAAGAGTCCTGCACAAAACCCTAAGGTTGCTCCATATAGATCTCCTCATGTAGATCCCTATGCAAGAATGCACTCTTCACATCCATTTGATACAATGTCCAACCCTATGAAGCTACAAGAGAAAGTACCAGGTGAAAAGAATTCATCTTGGCGACATGAGAAAAGGTCTCAGAGTAATCAATACCCTCCACCTATGAAAATCCCTTCGCAACAAGTCGTGCCTTATAGCAATCAATAGAATCATCTGCAACATACTTGGTACGGTAAACCCATTTGCACCACACCATATTTATTCCTTTCAAAAGAGTACAAAGATTCTAGGTGTGGTTCTTCATCAAAGAAGAGTACTCCTCATCCATAGCCCTCTCCCACTCAGCATGTCCAGTCACCTCCAAAAACTTCTGAGGATCATCTGAAACAACATGACTCAAAAAACCAGTACTAGATTGTTGAGCACGAGTATGATGGGTATCTGAAGGATCTCCTACCAAAGAACCAACAACACTAATAGTATCACGAGCCAAATTGGACACTCGCAGAATATCAAGTGGAGGAGGGGAAGGTGGATCATCATCTAAATCATCCTCAAAGGATATAAAATCCTTAAGAGGAGAAGAAGAAGTGCTAGGAAATGAGGGAGAAGCTAGTGATGGAGGCTCCATCTGAGGATAGAGCTCATCAAAATGGAAATATCATCGAAACAAGAATTCTCTGGAATAAGGATCAAACAACATGTATGCCTTCACATCCTCACAGTAGCCAAAAAATATGAGTGGTGGACTCTTTCTCTCCATGGATATCCTCTGAGCATTTGGAATAAACTCCCAAGCCTCACTACCAAACACTCAAAATGTAGAAATATCAGGCTTGACATGGTACCAAGCCTCCTCAGGAGTCAAATGACATAATGCCTTATGAGGCATTTGATTCTGAATGTAGTTGGCACAATTCACTACCTCTACCCAAAAAAAGGCTACATATCTCAAGACTGTATCATACAATTGGCCATATCCCACAATGTTTTGTTCTTTCTCTCAGCAACCTTATTATGTTGAGGAGTATGGGGAACTGTTAGCTGATGCAATATACCCTGCTCAGTGCAAAAATCATGAAAATATTGATTCACATATTCCCCCCATTGTCAGTGCATATCTTCCTAATAGAAAGACCAGACTGCTTCTCCACAAATGTCTTAAAGACTCAAAATGAATCAAAGATATCAGCCTTGTACTTCAATAAGTATACCCATGTGTGTCTGGAGAAGTCATCAATAAAGGTGAGCACATTACGAGCACCAGAAAAATAAGGAGTGGGAATTGACATGAGATCACTATGTATCAAATCCAATGGCGCCTTAGCACGAGAGGATCTACTTGTTAGAAAAGGATCTCTATGATATTTTCCAAGTGCACAACCTTGACAAACACCATCTGTGCAAGAGATCTGAGGAAGCCCAATCACTAACTCCTGTGTACTCATTTGTTGGAGATATTTGTAGTTGACATGGCCAAAATGCTCATGCCAAATATTTCTCACTATGTATACATGATAAACAAGAGAGACACCTCTATAATCAGAGCTCTCAAAGCCATCAAACCTATATAAGTGAGACTCTGAATCAACACTCCCACTAGTAACAACCAAATCAGTATCATGGAGGTCTTGAATAACTACATCTGATAGATAGATAGGAGGTTTGTAGAAATGGCAGGAACCAAAAGAACATCCTGTAGAGAGCCACCATCCAATGAAACAGTACTAGAACCTATAATTGGAATTTTTGCTGAGTCACAACTACAATCTGTGTAGTAGCACTTTGAGCAAGTGAGGTAGCCAAACTAGGTGTGTTGTCATATGGTGTGAAGAACCTGAATCAATGATCTATGTAGTAGTGGAAGATATTGCTTGTGTAGAAAGAACATGTCCTTTCCCTATGGGAGTAGGTGAAGGTTGTGGAGACTGGATGCCCTTCCTTGCCACAAAAACTACAAGGTTCACCTGTGAACTTCTTAGTCTTGGAGTAAGACTCACCAGACTTAGAATATTTACCCTCATGAGTGGATTTCTTAGACTCTATTTTATGAGGTGGCTTGGGTGAATGCTCACTTCCAACTGAATCTATTTTGGGCTTCTTCTTCTTCTGCTTCTGTGTCCCCTTAGAAGTTTGAGAAACCAAATCTTGGTTCTTAGTTCCAGATAAAGAATCTAACTGTGTGAGATTGGCCTTCTCTCTAGTCAACTGATCACATAACAACTCAAAAGTGGGCATCTAGAATCTTTGACCCAATGTATCCACTGTAGAGTGGAAGGTAGAGGAGAAAATCTGAAAGTTTCCCCAAAGCTTTGATAGAATCAGGTAGATGCACTCTTTGTAGGTCTTAGTCTTTCCACATCCCTATAATAAAGACCTCTACTACTTTAAATTCATCAAGAAGTCCTCAATGGATTGAAAATGATCTGGTACAAGAGAGGTAAGCTCTGCCTCAATCTAAAGTTCCCTGAACTCATTCATTATACCAAACAAGCCGTTAAGCTAGGTCCACATAGCTAGAGGGGTATTGCACCCATCAAGATGAAACTGTAGACTATCTAATACATGTAAAGCAATCAAACCCATTTCCTCATCCATCTTGTTCCTGTGTTGCATGACCTTGAAAGGTCTCTGTAAAACTGGTTGCACTGCATCTAAACAAGACCACAACCCTTTTGACCGGAGAAGCCATGTCATCAGAGATTTCCATGTGTGATAGTTATGAGGGGTCAAAAGTTCTAGAAAAGAAGAGGTCTCAACCATATTTTTAGAAGGGGTCTCTTTTATAGAATTTCAATTTTACTGAAGTAAATTATAGAAAACAAGAAATACAACACCCCCTCACACTTCAATAAACCAAATCCTAGAAGCTGGAAAAGATTGCTTACAATGAGAGAGGAAAAAAAGCTTCAAATGAGTATCATGTGTACCTTTGAATTTTTTTGATGAAAATAATCATAGATCTGGATAGCCATCGTAGGTAAAAAATCTTGCAAATCAAAGTACAGTGCCTGCGGGCATTTGAAGTTGTCTTTTCAGATCTGCCAATGCAGACATCGCCTCATGTATGATGGTTAGGGGAATAAGGTACAGGTTTGGTAAATGAAACTGGGAAGGAAACCACTATAAACGACACTGGGAAGGACACCTAAAAAATTTCCCTTTCAAGTGCATGCGCCTGTAAAAAAGAAACAAAAATAATGTTATGAAAAGAATGCCCGATCTTAAAACTACACCCAAAACCTCTCAAATTAGCCGAAAAATTCACAATTTATTCTATCAAATGCTTGCTCCTCTTTTTTTCAAAATTGAACAAGCTAAAATAGATCCAACTCTGATACCATGTAAGATTTGATGAAAAAAAAATCTATTAAGCCCAAGAAACTTGCATGCAAAAACCTGTCACAAGGAAGAAATTTGTAGGAAATAAACAAGGTTTTTGCTCTGACATTGTGAAAGTTTATTATCAGCCAAAAGAATTGAATAAAAATATACAAAGGATCAATCCTTATAGAAGGAGATCGTAAAACCTAATAGGAAACCCTAATAGGTAAATAAGCATTTAATAATTAGATTTAATTATTAAATGACTAATGCAAGTGCATAAAGTGAAATCTTAAGTGGTAGTAAAGTTAATTTAATCAAGGTAATTAAATTAATTCTTTACTCTAACATTATAAACCACCCACACAACCTACAAGTACTGACTAGTTGTAAGACTTGATACGTGTAATACATCTAAAATGGAGGATTGATCGATATTAGGTATGTGTCATGCATACAAGTTTGTAACTAATTAAGGCATTATGCTCTCGACGTGATGTTTCTTTAATCAGATCATATGGAAATAATTAGATCATAGATATGGCATTAATTATTTTTCCCATAATATCTATTTATATTATAATTGAAATTACACATCGATATGGCATTGATCTGAATTAATTAGTAAACAATAATAAAACACTTTCAAATGTTAAAAATAGAAACTTCCTTTTACTCCTATTATCATAGAGATGTCTAAGTATCATTTTTTGTAGCCATAAAATGCAAATTGAAGTGAATTTGCAAAATTTCCATTAATATGTTCTAAATTTTTACAATTTTCTTAGTCCCTCCAAATTTTAAAGTGAAAATGAGGGATGCAACTTATTAGGTTCTTAGTAAAACAACTAAACTTAAAACTACTACTATTACTAGGGCACTTACCACTGGTAGTGGACCAGTGCTATGATGGTACCATTATAAAAAAAAAAAAAAAAAACCTAAAACTTTGCATGTCAAAAACTCAAAACACTAGGGGAGGGCCATATGGAAAGAGAAAACTAGGGATCTTCATCTTCACCAGCGTCTGGGTAGAATTTTCCAGAGAGGATAATCTCCAAGAATTATTCAAGCCATGTGAAGTCTAGCTCATCAAATTCATCAAGGAAAAACCATTTACAAAGAAAATCCCTCGCAAGCCGTGCCCATTTTCTGTGTCGCGTCAATTGCTCTGCATTGATGTTCAATAGAAAGGGTTGTCAGGCCACATTTTTTCTCGGCTCAAACAGATTGGGTATATATCTTGGCCTAGCGATCCCCACCCCTAATTTTGTGAAAACAACAACATGTACATTATCCTCCAGGAATTTCTCTTTAAAAACCTTCCTCAGTAGCATTAGCATTTCAACCTTCTCTCCTTCGAGGTTGAGGAGAGACACAAAAAATTGGGACGTAATATCTGTGTAGACACGGTATTTGTCAAAATTCTCAAGGAACTCTCGACCCAATAACACCAACAAAATAACATTTATAAAAGAACCACCACCAACCTCCTTACAAACTGAAGTGAGTATTTCTTCTGAGACGCTGCCCAAAAAGGACTTCTTCTCATCCGAGGATGTGCATCTCAAATGGATTGGAATTTCCATCTTCAATTCTTGACAACCTAAAAAGTAAAGACCTAAAAACATAAATCTTAAAACCACAGCCAAAATTTCAACCACCGACAGTTCTGACTCTTAATCTACTAGAAGCAAATCTAAGAAGAAAGAAGCAAGATTGTCTATAAATAGCCCTTGATTAATAGTGATATTAGCAATTAACTATTCTTTCTTTAATTATATTAAATTCATTTTCCTTAATCTTTAATATAAATCTTTCCCATTAATTCATTATGCATGTGAGAGATTTAAATCAATTGTCCTTAATATTTCATATCTCCATGTAAATCGTTCCCATAAATGTAGTTGTACATCATTGATGTGTGTCTTGAGTGGATGACAGTTAAAGAATGTTCGTTATCACTGATAAGGCATTTATTTCTTACCGGGTTTCAAGTTACAAGTTGAATTATCGTCTGCCCACGTAAAAAAATAACCAGTTGTAATCAACGATCATGGTTATGGTGCAAGTTTTAAGGCTTGATACCTATCATCATTCTCGTGACTTCCTGGAGAACTATGTTTATTCAAGAAATTGGGGCCAAAAGAAAGCTTCAGCCATCGATCTAGGATCATTAAATGGTCTCAAATAATACATTTAACATTATAAAATGATGGATGTTAGGTTATGCCACATGATGAGTCCCATCCTTTGAAAATCGCCAATGAAATATTTATTTTTCCCATAATTAACGAAAGATTAGCCAATAAAATAAGTAAATTTTCAAATGGCAAATTAAATTCGCCAGTACAATTATTTTTTCCCTTCAAAAAAAATCATTCACCTCATATATTATAATTTTTTACTACAAAGGAAAAAAATTCGCCTCATACAGTATATATATTTCCCCCAAATTAATGTATTATTCGCCAGGATTTTATGGAATTTTCATTCGGTGGTGAAAAAATACCAATAACTACTATTTTATTTTAGGGATTTGAAAAAAAAAACTCCCCTTCAATAAGAAAAATTCCCCCCTAAAATAATGTAGGATTCGCCAGGATTTTACACTTTTTCCTAGGAGGGGGTTTCTTAAAGTTATCCCTGGGCATATGTTGTATTAACATTTCTATTTCATCTTTTTCTCCTTCAAAGGATCCATTATCCCTTTTATTTCCATCTCTTTTATACAATAATATTGTCTCATTCATGGAATTATTGTTATAGGATCTTTCTCCTTCACAAGATTAGTATCCTCCTTACAGTCTCTTCCTTAATTGGAGGTGTATATCTTGTATAATTGGGTTTGAGCACTAGGTAGACATAATGTGACATCCTTCCCTCTCTCATTCATTTCATGTATTTTCTATTATTTCATGATGGTACATTCTTTTTGGCATGAGATACTTTGTTTCATGCAAGATACTTTTCATACCTCAAAGGGCATGTCTATCATCAAATAATCATTGATGTCATCATTTCATCTTATTCCTTGATGAATTGATTACTTTATGATGATGTATTTTCTAGCATATATATTTCTATTTTACATTAGAAGTTCTCTCTAGTTTGCATCTTATTTTTCTTGGAATTGTGTATCTATTATAAGGTAACTATCATTAAGGATGTATCATATATTTTATCTTTCCTTCACACTTGGGGGGAAAGGTTTCATGTATACTCTTTTTCTCTCTTCTCAGAAGAACTACTTTCCTTAGTATAATGGCATTTGTTTATGATGTGACATTCTTTTCCTGTAAAGAATTATTGTTTTGATTTGGATTCTCCCTTATACAAGAGGCGTGCATTCTTGATCACAAGTTCTTCTTTATTAGAAAAAATATGTTCATTATAAATATATTCCCTTATTATGTGTTTCAAAGTATGTCATCCTTGATCAAGAATCCCTATTTCACCTAGCGATAGGGGGCTAAATGGGTGCATTCTTTTTCTATTCCCCCTCTTTGTCTTGAAGATCATGTTATCTTTGTTCAATGAATCCTCTTAAAGGTACATTTCTTTCAGCCATGATATCTTCCTTTCAAGAGTCTCTTCCCACAAGCGGAATATCCTTTAACAATTATCTATCTTCTTAGCTCATAAGAGTTAAAAATCTAAGCTAAGTTCATTGCATACATTTCCGCTTTAAGGATATCTCCTTGTTTTTGGAAGTAGGTATTCTTGATTCTCTTCCTTATTATGTCTCCTAATTTGATTACATCATAAGGAGGGGTCATACATATGACCTCCTTTATACATTACATTGATCCATAGACTGATCACTTTTCACAGATTCACATGGAAATTTCCATAAAGACTAATCCATGAACATGGATTCATAAAGAATTTATAAGACTAATCCCTAGACATGGATTCATTCAAAATTTCCACAAGACTAACACCCGAACATGGATTCATACAAAATTTCCATAAGACTAATCCCTAGAGAAGGATCTACATGGAGATAATGTTTTCCATAAGATTGATCCCCACAAGTTGTCTTGTGCACATATTTTTGAAGGTAGAATTGACTAGCATAATATAATTTTCTAGACCATCAATTATCCTTCCGCTCTCTTGTCTCCCTGTGGATCACCTAATCATAGCACAATTTGATACGTCTATTGGATTCATGGTCTCTCTATATCTCTCTCTTTTCTCTCATGGTTGTGCTAGTAGGTTAGACCATGGAGTTGGTATCATCTTTGGAAATTCTCTTGTTCTTCCTATGTGATCACTTGTGCTCTGGCAATATCTTTCCAAACTTGATAGTAGAGGATGAGACATTTTTGGCTGATGTCTCCTTCACTAGTTGATTTGGAGTTTTGTTTTAGTTCTTTTTTGTGTTTTTTCATTTCTTTTTCTTTTTTTTTTCTTTTTTCATACCCTTGTGCATGGATGTGGAGTTAAGATCCTTGGTTTTGGGGCTTACGTCCTTGATGTCTTGTCTCTTTGTAATTTTCCTATCATCTCTCTCATCTTTCTTTCTTTTATCTTTTCCTTTACTGTGAGCATGAGTTTGTCTCATACTCCCACTAAAGTGGGGGCTAAATGTACCGTCCTACAAAAGTAAGCACTCAACTTATGTACATCTTGGGACCACTTTTATCTTACTTTAGTGTGTTTCTTATGGTAGAACATCATATTGCACTTAAATGCATCTTTAATTCAAATATAGGTCTTCATCCTTAAAAATTGAGGTTGGCTCTCTCTTCTATGCATATTTTCCCATTTTCCATCCATTCACATAATTCATTTTCCACCTAGGCCTTTTACATGAATTTTGGGATTTTGGGATTCACCATGATTTCTTGACAGATTGAGCTTTTCAAATCCCCTTCCTAGCACATAGCCCTAGGTCCCGAGAAAACTTTGAAAAAGTATAACTAGACAAGGTCAACTCAATTTGGCCTTGTCCAAGGGCTTTTATTTTTAGTGGGCTCCAGGTTCGATGCAAGGGTGTTTATCCTAGGTGCTTAATTGAGGTCGGCCTTGTGGAATCTGAGCCTCAAAATTTGTATTAAAGGAGCCCTCTTCCTCCCATTTTTATATAATGATTTTATTGAGAAATCTATTTGAATTCAAGACATTCAAGTGCAAGAAAACATCCATTAAAGGCATTCATCATCAAGTATTAAACCATTCAAGTCCACCCATGCATGCAAGGCATTTCCTTCCATAGATCTAGCTCTTTTTTCTAATTGGAGGCCAAGCAAAGGAGTTTGACATCAAGGAAGGAGATCTACATTCATTCATCAAGTCTTCCTTTTTTCTCTCTTCTTTAATTCAACATTGTGGATAATTACAACATCCACTACATAAGGTTTTGTCTTACATGATTTCCTTTTGGTTTTTGTGTTGATTCAAAGTTATTTCATCAAGATTCTTGATCACATACTTAGATACAATTGCATCTATATGGTATGATATATTACATTGTTTAAATCTAATCTCTATTACATGGCATCATTCCTTCAATTTCATTTATTTCATTTCAAGGTTGATTCCTAAATAGGGGTTTGACTTAGGCAAACCCCTCCCCACAACCTTCTTCCCCTTCTTTTATGTGTTCAAGAATATATTAGTGGAGTACCGGATCTCTATTTTGGGAGTTACAAAACTAGTAGTCGATCCTTCACTGATTTAATAAGATTTAGAGTCTCCAAGACTAGGTCAATTTTCTTGGACAAGGTCAACTTTGTTAAACATCATCCTTTGGATCTAGAATTTCACAATTGGAATTCACATGTGTTAAAGTGCCAAATCCATAACCATTTCTTTTTCAGAAAGATTTATGACAGTTAAAACTAGATCTGAAGATCATTCCTCCTCTCCTAGCTTCAAGGAGAGTTTCCCCTTTCTATTTTCCTCTTGCACTTACTTTCATAGATCAGATTTACATTTACATCTACATATCATATTTATATATCATTGTTATCTTTGTCATAAGGAATCCACAAAAATGCCACATTTTGTGGATCACAAATTTGCACCCTTACTATTTTGGTTGTGGTAATTGGATTCACTTTTTAGAGGGTTTTGTATTCCAATGTATGTAGAACTTAGTGGTCTACCTGATCACCATTTTCCACATTACAAATGGAAACCCTCTAGATCATTCTTTCCCTCCTAAATCTCATCTTAATCACCAATATCTTAGTAAACCACACGATATTATGCATTTCATTCATGATATTTCTCCCAAGATAACATTGAAAAAATATTCAAATGAGACCTCTCCTATTAAAATGGATGACAATAATAGTGATAAGAATAAGCATCTTCCTAAATATATCAATCCTCCTATTATAGATCCCTACATAACACCTTATAAAATTTCCCTACCTTCTACACCATATATTGGATATGATATGGATCCTACTCAAACCAATAATGCACAAGTTCTTGGATATACAACTCAATAAAACATTATCCACAATGCTTTCCAAGAATTTGCTACTAATTTTTTTGCAAAACACAAGAAACTTTTATTCTCCTCCATCTCATGATACTACTATAAGATATCAAGATCTCATAGATTCTCCAAATATAATAGTTATCTTTTAACATTCATTTTACCTATTATGTTCTAATCCATCACGTGATCTATGTAGCTACCTTAGCTCTTTGCATTGCATGATGTGTTCTTTGACAAACATACTAGGTCTTCTACCTTGTCCTTTGACTTGGGGGGGGAGGTTTCTATCTTTATCTTTTATTCTCTCTCTTAAGGATTCATTATCTCTTTTTTGATCATCTCTTTTATATTATGATGTCCTCCCATGTATGGACTTGTTGTTTAGGGTCTTTATCCTTAATGAGATTAGTATCCTCCTTACAATTTATCTATTACTTGGAAGTGCATATCTTGAAAAATTGGGTTGAACACTAAGTAGACATAATGTGGCATCCTTCTCTCCTTTTCTTCATTTCTTCATGGATTGGTATTATTTCTCAATGGTGCATCCTTTTTGGCATGCGATACTTTGTTTCATAAAAAAATCCTAACATATTTTCTTAACAATATCTTTCATGCCTCAAAGGGAATGTCTATAAAAAAAAATATTCCATGTCTCTCTCCTTGATGACTTTCTTATTTTATAATGTGATGTCTTTTATAGCGTAAATGTGCATGTTTTATATTAGGATTTTTCTCTGGTTTGCAACATATTTTGCTTGGAATTATATATCTATTATGAAGTAACTATCATTTGGGATGCCTTGCAAATTGTTTCTTGCCTTCACAATTGGGGGAAAGGTTTCATGTATATTTTTTTCTCTCTCTAAGGATATACTTTCATTAGTACAGTGACATTTTTTTATCATATGGTATTATTTTCCTATAAAGAATTAATCATTTTGATTCAGAATTCTCTCTTATTCAAGAGGTGGGCATAAATTATCATAACATATCTTTATTTGCAAAATTGTGTTCTGTTAGAGTAATCTTTAGTAATTACTCTTTTTTGCTTAAGTTTCTCTTAGGAAGTTTCTATTTCTTAGAGTTTCCCTTTTAGGGTTTCGGTATTCTTTATAAGGATTCACCGCTTTGTATTTCATAAGGAGATTGTATTATTTTCATCATTGTTAATAGAAGATTATTTCTTGCAACATGGTTTTGCAGTCTCTGGCCTATCGGCCGCCATAGCTTTCTGTCTTCTGTCTTCATTCTTGTAGCAGTCTTTGCATGCAGGTGTTCTTGGGAAGATTTGCAGTTCAGCAAATCTAACATGGTATCAGAGCTTCCCTGCTGGTGGCTGTTCGAGTTTTTCTGAAGCATTCGAGGGTTTGCAGTTTGCCAGGCTGTTTCTGGCATCTTTCTTTAGTTCTGGGGGGTCTCTATTTTTGGAGGCATTTTGGACCAAAACCGACCTCATGGTTTAGTCTGGAAGGCCCAAAAACCCCAGGATTGATATAAAATTCATCCATTTTGGACACCGGGGCCTCTGGAGAATTTTTTTCAGCCTCCCAGGGCCGTACGGGCATGGAAATCGAGAAAAAAATTTAAAAAAACTATGTTTTTTTAATGTTTTTTTATTTTTTATTACCACGTGCAGTTGTTGTAAGAAGGCGCCACCGGGGGGCCGCCACCGCCCCACCGGGGCTCGGCCACCACCGGTGGCCCCTCTGCTGTCCGCGGCCCGAGCCGCTCCTTTCACCGCGGCCCCCGTCGAAACGCCACCCCTGCGGCCCCGCCGCTTGGTTCAGTGGCCCCTTCG
>MU223589.1:2703484-2719034 GCA_018584345.1 Thuja plicata | reverse complement strand
GTCCGGGGATCTCTTCTTCTGAGTTCATAGCTCACTCTTCTTTCTGACATCTGAGCTTGCATGCTCTTTCTGATGCATTTTTGTTCTGTAAACGCACTGAGATAAAGTGCCTTCTTCTACTTTTCTGAGATCTTGTACACCTTGTTCGGTTGATGTACTCGCACTCTATTATAAAGTGCAATGGGGGGGTTATGATGTTTATGCCGCTTTAGGCGCATCCACCTTTGTCAAGTGAGCATACCTTCCATGACATTAGCCCATGTTGTGTGTCTGTGACACCGCCCTTTATTCTGTGTGTGTGCTTCTGTTGCACTATTGGTGTTCCTGATTCTTCTTCTGCAGCTGTTTCTGGTACTGCATTTCAGTGTTCCTGTCACCTCTCCCAGTTCAACATTATGGGGGGGTTTCACCTGTTGGTTCTATTACTTCCTGGTTTGATTGATCAGCTCTTCAGACACTTGTCTTCTCTACCTGGTCATGCACTTCAGTGGGGGTTCCAGTAGTATCTTCTGACTGAGTTTTCAGACATGCTTCGGAGATGCTTCCTGCTCTTTTCTTGTTCCTTTCTCTGGGACACTTTTTCCCTAGATTGAAGGCTCAGTTTCCTTCATCTAGTTTGCTTTATGTTTTGGGTACCTGATCAGGCCTAGTTTTCGGGACCCATCTTTCCTGCTTTCTGCAGTAGTTTAGCTGTTTTGCTTCTCCCTAAGTTACACTTAAGGGGGGGTGTTAGAGTAATCTTTAGTAATTACTCTTTTTTGCTTAAGTTTCTCTTAGGAAGTTTCTATTTCTTAGAGTTTCCCTTTTAGCGTTTCGGTATCCTTTATAAGGATTCACCGCTTTGTATTTCATAAGGAGATTGTATTATTTTTATCATTGTTAATAGAAGATTATTTCTTGCAACATGGTTTTGCAGTCTCTGGCCTATCGGACGCCATAGCTTTCTGTCTTCTGTCTTCATTCTTGTAGCAGTCTTTGCATGCAGGTGTTCTTGGGAAGATTTGCAGTTCAGCAAATCTAACATGTTCATTATAAACAATCTCCCTTACATTGCATTTCAAAGTATGTCATTCTTCATCAAGAATCCATTTTTCACCTCGAAATAGGGGGCTAAATGGGTGCATTCTTGTTCTCCTCCCCCTCTTTGTCTTGAAGATGCTAATCTTGTTCAAGAACTACTCTTGAAGGTAGATGTATCACAAAAAAGATATCTTCCTTTTAGGGGTCTATGCACACAAGCAGAATATCCTTCCATGATTATCTATTTTATTAGTTCACAAAAGTCACCCCTCTTGGCCCTAACTCTATGACATACATTGTTGTTTTGAGGATATCTTCTTATTGCTGAAAGTAGGTATCGTTGATTCTCTTTCCTTATTATTTCACCTAAGCTTCCATCCTAAGGAGGGGAGCATATAGGAATCTACATGAAAACAATATTTCCACAAGACTGGTCCCTTAAGCCGCTCCTATGTGCAAAACATTTTTAAGCCGCCCCTTTGCACATAAAATTTTTCAAGCTACCCCTGTGTGCAATTTTTTAGAGGTAGAATTGAATAGCATAATAAAGTATGCTAGACCATGTATTATTCTTCCTCTCTTTTCTCTCCCCATGAATCACCTAGCATAATGCAACTCTCTCTCTCTCTCTCTCTCTCTCTCTCTCTCTCTCTCTCTCTCTCTCTNACTCTCTCTCTCTCTCTCTCTCTCTCTCTCTCTCTCTCTCTCTCTCTCTATGCTCCAATGGCTATGATAGTGGGTTAGATTGTGGATTTTATATCATCTTTGGTGATTCCCTTGTCCTTTCTTTATGATCACTTATTCTCTTGCAATAGATTTCTTGATATGATATTAGTGTATGGGACATTTTCTGTAGAGGTCCCTTTCACTAATTAATTTGGAGTTTTTTTTAGTACTAACCCTCTTTTTTGTGGTGTCTTTTATCTTTTCTTTTTTCCTTTTTTTTTTTTTTTTTTTTTTTTCTTTTTTCCTTTTTTTTTTTTTTTTTTTTTCTCCATTATGCATGGATTTTGAGTTGATATCCTTGGTTTGGAGGCTTATGTCCTTTTACTTGGTGATATCTCATCTCTTTTGCAATTCACTCATGATCATTTTTCTCTTTCATCATTCTTTCTTTCTTCTTTCTCTTCCTTTACCACGAGCATGAGCTTGTCTCATGCTCCCACTAAAGTGGGGGTTAAATGTATCATCCTAAAAAGTAAGCAATTTACTTGTGCTCATTTTAGGACCATTTTGTACCTAATTTAGTGTATTTTTCTTTGGTAGGACCTCATATTACACTTAAATATATACTTGATTCAAATACGGGTCCTCCCCATCCTTTAACTCAAGGTTGGATCTCTCTTCTAGGATTTCTTTTTCCTTTTCCTCCAATCCCATAAATCATGTCCTCACTTAGGACCTTTCCATTTATTTTTTATTTTTGGGATCTACCCTAACATCCCAGCTATCTGCATTTCCCTTCTTGCTTTTCACACTTTTCCCAACATTTTCTAGGTTTTGTGTAAGTTCTACCTGGGAAAAGTTGACTTCTTGACTTTTTATCTAGGGTACAAGTGGAGATATCAACTTGTTCCAAGGGTACAATTTAGCTCTCAACTTTTTCCTAGGATTTATAACCTAGATCTCTCCCAGGGCCCAATGTCGAGATCATTTTTTTGAGGGTTAGATGCATGGTCAACCTAGACTAAGTTTGGGATTTTAAGTCAATATAAAAAGAAACCCTCACTCCTCATTTGACATCCAAAAATCATATGTAAGCTATATCCAATCATTCAAGCATTCAAGAAATCAAGGTGTGCAATTGAGGATTTGGATTCATTATTTGAAGGCAAGCATCCAGTTCAAGATCTCCAAGTCTCCATTCTTCCAAGATCCATTCAAGAAAAACAAATCTTCTCTAATTGATGCAAGTTTATCTCTAATGATGGCCAAGTAGAGGAATTCTCAATCAAGGAAGGAGATCCACATTCATCTACTAAAGTTCTATCGTTCTCCCTCTTCTCCAATCAAGCAATATTGTGGTGAATTACAACATCTATTTCATAAGGTTTTGTCTTGCATGATTTCCTTTTGGTTTTTTTTGTTTAGTTAAAGATATTGCATCAAAATTCTTGATCACATTCAAAGAGGTATTTGCATCTACATGGTATGATATACTTCATTATTCAAATTTAATCTTTGCTACATCACAATATATTCCTCCTTTATTTCATTTCAAGGTTGATTCCAAAAGATGGGTTTGAGTGAGGCAAACCCCTTTATTCAACTTTCTTCCCCATTTTTCTATATGTAGGAACAGGTTTCAAGACTTGCAGATCTGAATTTGAGAAGTAAAAGTGCAGACACATGAACCCAGAAAGTTTCATCAGATTTAGAGAACAAGTCAACTTCTCAACTTGTTCTTGATACAAGTTGACTTCTTGACTTGTCCATGTATATTTTGGCTGAAAATTGTAGAGAAGATAGATATAGGTCTCAACACCTCATTTCTAGAGTTACAACATGATCCAACCTTCTAGCAATAGTTAAATTTAGATCTGAAGCTCATATTTATTCTTCTTGATTCTAGGTGCATTCATTCTTCCCTATTTCTTGCATTTGATTTCATAGATCAAATCTTCTATATATTTCTTTATCATATGAACATCAAATTTAATTTAATGGAGTGATAAATCCTCCTTTTGTTTAGATATTGTATCAAAACCCTTATTCCTTTGGTTGTGCTAATCATATTTTTACGTAACCAGTTTTTACTTAATCAGATTTTGACTTAAGGATTGGGTTTGTATTCCTAATGTATACTGGATCTTGGTTAGTTGTCTACATCTTAGCATTTCTCACCATTTTCTTCTATACATACATACATACATACATACATATGCATCAACGCATCAACAAATCAACGCATTGTGTCACATGGTATGGCCTCACCTTGGTCCTCCGCTCATAATATGGGAAGAACTCTCATTTGATGGTCTCATTGGGAACATGGTACAGGATCATTTCCAAGAGAGCATCACCTGAGATCTCTACTCTTAATGTCTAGAAAATACCATAAATAATCCTTGCGGTATACGCGGTATGTGTTGTCAAGCGCTCACTCAATCGCTCAAGACTAGACAATATAGTGCACCCCATCGGATGTACATATAGTAGCTCTAAATATCTTCATCTCAGCATCAACATAATGAAAAATACTAGTGATTCCAGGGATGATTAGCTCAACAACACGTGCATCAGCACAAGGTACGTCACCATGAGGATGGGGTGTCTAGGGGTAAATTTCTTGTTACAAATTATGTCAGTACATTATGTGTGCAACATGAAAACAAATTTGATATAAAACCATGGCATTAACTATAAACTAATATTAAAATCTAACAAACACGTACAATTCTAAATGATGAAATTTGAATTTATTTAATATTAACATGCATATCACCTAAATTATATTAGAAATAACATGTACATCGCCTATATTGGACAATAAATTAGATAAATTATAACATAAATGTATACATCTATAAAGTAGTTTTTTATACATATTTAAGGATTTATTAAAAAAGGAGAGAGAGAGAGAGAGAGAGAGAGAGAGAGAGAGAGAGAGAGAGAGAGAGAGAGATGTTCATNTAAAAAAAAAGGAGAGAGAGAGAGAGAGAGAGAGAGAGAGAGAGAGAGAGAGAGAGAGAGAGAGAGATGTTCATGAAAATATGAAAATCAACAAAAATATTATAATTGTAAATATTCCTTTTAATGGATTATAATTATTGAGATAGATGAAATCAAACCAATAGGTTTTGACATAATAACTTGCATAATAAAGGAAAACACAGATCAAATTTTTGTAATCTCTTCAAAATAATCTTGATTAAAAAGTATTTCATTTTAAAATATCTACATATGTAGCAAAAAGGTTTACACATGATAACATTAGCATACATCTAGATATTATGTCACTTTAGCATATCCCCCTATTCAACCCATGCAAACTATTGTAGGTCATTGAGAATTTATAGAGTAAAAATCTACATACAATGATAATCAACGTTAGGAAATAATAGAGAAGGCTATAATAAAAATTACGCTAATAAAGAAGAATAAGGTTAACATTGATCTCAACTCCGTTGCATTCATATCACACCATTTTGAGATTTTCCCAACACTAATATGTCACCAAGGACACAATGAAAGCACCCACATTTATTAAATTCACTTTACAGCTAACTACAAGAAGAAATTCTAAGTTTAGGCATGGATAGGGCTTGAGCTTGATAATATACAAAGAGAACCCAACTCTAATAATAAATCCTTTAAAATTTTGTCAACAAACAAATCTAACACTATAATATTTGTAACCTGACTTTCCCAATGGGTAGTAACAAAGATTTGTTATGGGTGGATAAATTATTATTGGATGAATAATTTTCTTTGCATTTGAAGAAATTTTTCCCTCATATGATTATGGTTTTTAAAAAATTGAAACTTTAAATTGGAAAGTGTAAAAGGAATCTAAAAGAGGGATCAGAAATGAAGGGTTATGTAGAAATTAAGAGATATTAGATTCAATTTCTTCACAAAATAATTATAAATGAGATAAGTTTTAATAAATTTTAATCATAATCATGTAGAGAAAAAAAAAGAATGGTATTTGTGAAAAATAGAGGTGACAAAAAGTTAAAAAAATGTTCATCCTATACTTAATATAAAATTGCACACAAAGTCTCTTACATTCAATACACATTCCTCCTCCTATAAATGTGATAGAAAGAAAGGAACCCCTTTTTCATTAAATAAATTATTTTTAATATATGTCTCCACATAAGTAAATTCACAATCACTAAAAACTTTATATTTTTTCTAATTTAATATTTATAATAATTTAATAACTAATAATGGGGATATAATATTTAAATTACATTACATAATATTTAATTCCTTCCATTCATGCAACATAAATAACAAATCAATACATTACTACCCTTATTGAAATACATAATGTGTCCCATCACACATCTTAAATATTTAGTTAGTGAATTTGAAAATAGTTGATAATATTTTATTTTATTTAAATATTTTTGAATTTATTATTTGGGTTTATTTTAGGAAATGAACAATAAAAGTAGCAAATTTTGTGTTGTGATCGCTCTATTGTCTTTATTCAATTGTATCGATTATTTGATCCTATCTTAACATCCATTAACATTCCATCACTTGTAAAGTCGAATGCAATAAGATATCAAAGATATATTAATTTTTTTTTTTAAAAATAGCGTTTCTTATTGAAGATTGCATTCCTTGATGAAATGTAGAGAACTCCAAAATATCAACATAACAAACTAGTATCTTATTCATTGTTCTTTTTTTATGGTGGATCACTTGGTGTGATCTAAAAGATTGATTGAAAAACATACACGGTTTAATCTAAAAGTTTGCTCAATAGTACCTTATTCATAGACTTATTGTCATCTTAATCCCTTTTG
This sequence comes from Thuja plicata, assembly GCA_018584345.1. NCBI lineage: Eukaryota > Viridiplantae > Streptophyta > Pinopsida > Cupressales > Cupressaceae > Thuja > Thuja plicata. The sequence continues at coordinate 2,712,531 of MU223589.1, read as the reverse complement.
TTGAAATAAGCATAAGCAGTGCTAGACTACCAGTACTTAACCATAAGCAGTACGCCCTCTGCCTATCCCCTTCTTTAAAATCAAAAACAAAAACTAGTGACCACAGGCCGGCCCCAACTTCACCACGAAATTGGTAACCAGCGTATGATCAAGAACATGCGCCAACTTCACCAAGAAATTGGTAACCAGCCTGTGAACACTAGTAACAGTAATGTTCCAAGAAATCCGAACATTAGAATAAAACCTACGATAATCAGTCTTACGGATAACAGAGTTATAAAACACATTAAAAAGTAGGCCCTTATCAGCCGACTAGCAGCAGCTTAAAATTTAAAAAAAAACAGCATAAAAGGAACCAAAGGTAAGTCACTAGGGGGTTTTCCGCCCTCCGTTTAGCAGCATCTTCAACCAGTCCTCCACAAGAAATTAGAAGAGCTTCACATCGTCCTTTTCACCATCCGAGGACTTCAGGCTCTCTTGGTGCAGAAGGTGGAGAGTCGTAGCCGCTGAGTGCATCACTTTAACGGTGAAGCCCGCAACCCTATTAAAACTCTTGCCCAACTCCTTGACTTCACCTTTCAGCAGCTATAAGTCATCTTTGGAACCAAAGTCATGAATCTTAATCTCAAGCCGCTAAATCTCATCCTTCATTTGAATCAAGTCGGCCTTAACATCCTCTTTTCTGTCCTCTGAGGCCCCATCCTTATTCCCCCAGTATCCTTCTTAGCCGCAGTTTCCTCCGGCTGGCCCAAAGGCGAGGTAACAATAAGCAGAGACTCAGTCTTAATTCCTTTTGTTGAAATAATATCAATATAAGATTTTCCACTTTAATTCTCACCAACAAAATAAAAGAACCACTTTTAAAAATTGTTTTGCTACAAATAAACCATCATAATATACCCCCAAGTAAGTGAATTCATAGTCATGTTCATCATATTAATATTTCTTCTTCATCAACACTAGCTTTAATACACACTAACTAGTATATCTTTGTATAACTTTGTATAACAAAGATCCTTTACATCCTTGTCAAGGCAGTAAAGATAACTTTCTATAAATCTATAGATGAATAAATTGGTGTAATAGTGTAAAAGAGGCAGTAAATCACATAATTATTATGACTAGCAAGACTAAATATGTAAAGGCGGGATTGCCCATGCCCATTATGGAAATTGATCATGAATGTACTTCCATACTTTTATCCACAAATAGTAGTTGTGATGTGGGAAAATTTAGTCCTTAAAGAGGCCTATCATGCTAATCAAATTTAGTTCCCATTCAGTAATCCCATGATTGAGTTACTCCACTATGTAGACTGGTAATGATTTATCTCTTTGAAAGACACAAAGGGTGTTCTTTGTCTTTACTGCTTCAGGCTTAATCTTACCTTTGAATGGCGATACTTGTAATTGATCTCATTAACGAATTTTGACAAGAGCCCTTGAAAGATATACTACAAATATGTTGTTTGGAGATTGACATTCATATTCCGGTAAAGGAAATTCCAAATAAGAAATATGAACAGTTTGACATTGATTCTGTGACAGCCTTATTTGTCAATCTATATTACATAATCACGAGTAGACTCCATCTAATCTTTTCGCTAGCCAAGGCATTATTGTATTTGAATTAAAAAAATTGAATAGTTTTTGATGAATCCACTTCTACTTTTCTGTGTCTTGAAAGTTCTGTATGAAGGATTTCTTAATGTAGAAGCCAGAAGTGACGGCAAGTTTAACAGTTTCTTTGAAGGTGGATATTTTTCAAGTAGAATAAATGACAATGGTAAAAAAAAATCAGATATCATAAATAGAATATTTATATGGAATATAGCTATTGTTTATACAAAATAGTATTATTGTACGAGTCCATATAAAAATCTAATTTTGCATACTACGACAAATTTTTGTGCAATTTTCACTGGTTCGATCCTCATAATCCACCTCCACAATATTATAAAAATGTAAAAAAGGAATGATGAAAACGCATTGAATTATGTCAATTTGTATTTTTATAGTTGTTCTATTTTCTGAAGAGAATACCCAGAACTTAAATTATGACTATCATTTATATACTTATCTTTAATATAAAATATTTGTGATTAAACGTGAAATAGCCATCACTTCATGATGTTTGTTCTCCTTCTGACTTCCATGAGATTTTCCTACATCAAATCTAGATTTCTGCAGCTACTTGTATACCTCTTGGGCTGTAGTCATTTACATGAAATTCTATTATGATGACCAGAAGAGGAGCCTCCACAACACTTGGTATCAATAAGCCTCCTTTGCAAGGTAACTCTACAAGATGCAAATGAGGCCCATTGATAATGGAGGATTTTTCATCCACAATGTTGTTTAGCTATTCAAGACAAGAGCACAACCTATAGGTTGAAACGTGTTCGGCTAAGACTCGAGGATTAAGGGGTATCCATTATGTCAAATTCATATGAGGTATATAGTCTTGACCCCATCCCTTAAAATGTTGAATCCTTGAATATAACAAGACTTGATCATTAAAAATCATTTGATTTCACCAGTTATAGACCAAGGACCCCTTGACCAAATTATATTGTTCTAATTACAATGTGATTGTGTTATTTCAAACATGAACTAATATGATTGCATTATAGTTTGAGAACTACCAACCCATAATGTGAATGTGTTTTTGTGACAAAAAATACACTCATATATTGTGACACAAAAATACACTTGCATTTTTGTGTCACACAAGCAAGAAAAAAAGGCTCAACTATCCCTTCACAATTGTTATAGGGAATGGAATACATGTGACTTTCTTGAGCAAAAATGCAATTTCATTTCACTAATGGAACCATACTCCAATTCTTTTCCCAATGTGATGTTGAAGGAGAGGTAAATAGGGAGTATTTTCACGGTTTTAAATCAAATCATGTTTGCGTTTTCATGTATTTGATTCTTTGGAATATATTTCTCATATATTTGATTGTTTTGGAATAAATTTCTTGTATGCTATTTTTTTATGCTAACACCTTATAAATCTTAAAGCTCTTTAACTTATTGGTTGAAGAAAATTTGAAATGGATACTTGCATCACCCTTATCTCATTCTACCCTTCTGACAAACCCTACGGTAAGTTAAGAGGAATTATTAAGGTATTTGGAACAAAAATAAAAGTCAACTTTCATAACTAGATTCATCATATACAAAACTCACACCATATATTACTTGCTTCATCATTGGAAGCAATAATGAAGCAAGTTGACTTGGTCATGAGTCAAATTGATCAATGAAAACCTCATAGAGAATCATGTCGCCCATCTTATGTGGCAAAATTATTTCAAAATGAAGTGAAGAAAAAATGTAACTAAAACCCATTTTATTTTTAATCTTTTTATTGATCCCAAATCAATGTGCCCATTTCTAGTAGCTTCAAAGATATTTTCAATTCATTGGTGCGATCATGTTGATATATAAAATTATTTTTGGGATAGGTGGTAAATGGTCTTTGACTATTATCTATGTAATAATCATGAGGCGCCATGATAGTTTTTGATAAAAATTACTATGAGCATATCTTTCATAAAATTCCTATTTATTTTGGTACCCATAATAGATGTGAAGCTTGTTCAATACCAAACCTTCAATGAAGGTTGTTAGCTCAAAACCAATTCATCATGTGATAGTGCAATCAACCATCAATCAAACTATAGAGGTGTAGACTCTATAAGTCATTTCTAGTCTCATGGACAAGCTTATATATCATGGCATGTAGGTGTAACAACCTTATGGTTTAGTAGATTATCATGAAAAAGACCATCAAATTCTTGTGCTATTGCTTCTCACCTATGCTAATGTTAAACGAAATCTATTAGATTTCCACAATCCATCTGAATGTTGTTATTGTTTCTGGGTTTGATTGTGTAAAATTTTACCATCAACAATCTGGATCGCACTATGCGATCTATCATTATGTTCTCTTGCATTCTGATGATGGATCACGTAGTGTGATCCAAAACTTTGATGGTAAAAATTTTACACAATCAAATCCAAAAACAGTAACATTATGCTAATGTTGTTATTATTTTTACTCTAAATGATATTGTAATCCATAGAGTACAATGTTTGTCACACACACACACACACACACACACACACACACGTGTGCACGCACGCACGCACACACATGCACACGCACACGCGCGCACACACACACACATGTATGTATGGGTGTTCCCATAATAGTGTGTCCCACTTTTGGGCACGAATAGAAATCGGCCATGGAAAAAATCATTTTCAACTCGTTCGTGTGAACACACTAACATGTGGGTTTTCGCGCGAAGAGACCCTTTTACACAAAGTACCTTATGTGGGGGTGTTTGCGCGAACATCCCCTTGGCCGTATTACAAATATATTTCTAGTGGTCACTTTCATTTTCATATTTACTATTCAGTGAACATGTGGACCCAGTGGTTGGAGCGAAGTCAATGACGTCCCAGTTTGGAATCAGCATTTCGTGAGAACTTTCAACCTCTTTTGATCGTCATTGATATCAGGTGCACACATTTCTTTCATTTTTATTTATTTTTTATTTCAAATTATATATTTTTCAATTATTTTACTTAGTTTTTTCTTATCAGTGATTTTTAATTTTTTTTCAAAGATTTTGATTAGATAATGTTAGAAATATGTAGAAAATGTTAGAAAATTGTAGGAAATGTTAGAAAACTATTAGAAAATGTTATAAAATATTAGAAAACTTTAGAAAATATTAGAGAACTTTAGAAAATGTTAAAAAAAAATTTGTTTTTAAATTTTTTTTAGTTAGTTATATTAGTAATTTTCATTTCTAGTTATTTATAATTGTTTTTATTAGAAAAAACAAAAACCTTAGGAAAAATTAGAAAATTATTAGAAAATGTTAGAAAAATATACTCACCAACACAATGTCCTTCTCCATGTCTCTCTCTCTTTCTCTCTCTGAAGACTCTCTCACTACCACCCCTTTAATTAAGACTCTCTCTCTCTCTCCCCACCCCTCAAAACTCTTTCACCCCCTCCCCCCTTAATACTCTCTCACTCCCTCCCCTTTAATTAAGACTCTCTCTCCCCACCCCTGAAGACTCTCTCATCCCCTCCCCCCTTAAGAAACTCTCACTCCCTACCTTTGATTAAGACTCTCTCTCCCCATCCCTAAAGACACCTAAGGCCCCTTAAGACACCTAGGACCTCTTATTAGGATCTTTTGTGATATAAGATTCCTTAAGAGCCCTTAGTATGACCTATTATGACATAATAGGATCTATTATGACATAATAGGTCCTATTACGACATATAACCCCTTAAGATGACCTATTACAACAATGACCCCTTAAGACACATGTGGCTCCTTAAGACATTGAGGAACCCTTATTAAGACATTTTGTGACATAAGATTCCATAAGAACCCTTAGTACGACATATGACCCCTTAAGACACCATATTACAACATATGGCCCCTTAAGATTCCATAAGATTCCTTAATCTAACCTTTTCTGATGTTTAGATCTTTTTTAATGATGTTTAAATTTATTTATGATATGTTTAAATATTATGTATAGTTAGATCTTGTTTTAAATTGTACTTTATTATACATCTCTCTCTCTCTCTCTCTCTCTCTCTCTCTCTCATATCCATCATTTAGTATTGTATAAGTATAATTTTAGATTCATATATTAGTTTCCATTTTACATTCACTTGTAATGTACTTTTACTTATTTTTAACACTTAACACATGTTACCCCTAGATGGCCACACATGATAGGGATGCACTTGGGGGTCAAGGTGATGCACCTGGGGGTCAAGATTCAAGTGAGGGTCAGACACCTGATGTTGGTGCACACCCTATTCCACCTTGTACTCCAGATATTATGAGCATTTTTTAGACTTCTCAGATAGAGATGGACCGACTTCGAGATGCCATCAGTAGATCCAAGGATGGGTTGTACAGAGACATTATAGTACTATATTGAGGAGTCTGGAGGACTTTAATGTGAGATTGAGATCTCATTCTTCTTTTTCACCATAGGTTAGTGACACTATTTTTGAGAGTTGAGAGCTGAGGTCTCGGGCAATGTAACCTTAGAGACGGTCCAGAGTCGTGTCCCTAAGGATATCATGAAATGAGAGGTCTTCTCATATTATGATGAGAAGGCCAAGGTGAGGGCCTATCAAGTTACATGATGTCTGATTCCTAAGAAAATGTGCATGATATACCCTCAATTTCTCATAGCATGTGGTCATTATCCTAATAATGACGAGATTACATTATATTTTTTCTAGAAGTTGTATGTTGAGTTCCGTTTGGGACTCAACGTCAACTATTGAGATATTCTAGGATATTTTTGGCAGGGGTGTGGCAGAGTTGCAGATCATGATCAGTATCGTAGGGATGATCGAGTCATACCTTCTCTAATACATTTGGTTGGGTAGAGGACTGCAGCAGTGGCACCGATGATGGCTGCTACTACAAATAGAGTGATCATTTCTTCCAAAAGGGAAGTACTCAACAGGGTAGGGAAGATTTCTTTTGCAGCCACCACCATTACTTATAACACAGTTAGTAGATACATTTTGACTAGACCGACCCGAACTAGATTATCTTCTAAGGCTTTACCTAGTACTCTTGCAGGCTCAAGTGATGACACATGTAGAGTTGCAGGTCTTCCTCCACCAAGCAAGATATGCGCACTTTCTGGACATCAGTGTCATTTGGATTTGGCACTTTACTTTTTGGAAGATCTCCTGCAGTCATATTCCTATGTTGTAGACTTGTAGAGGATCATGATATAGCCTATCAATGATGTTATCAGAGTTGCACAAGGTCCTATAGTTCCACAGACCCAAGACACACCATCTATTCATGCACATCACAGTTCACAACACTCTACACAATACTCTGCACCATTAGATAACTCTACACCCTCAAAACACTCTACATCTATAGAGCCAGACATACAATTTGGAGATGTACACATCATAGCTGAGGTCCTAGAGGTATTTGAGGAGCAGCTATGAGGGTTGAGTCAGGTCAAAACTAACATTGATATGGGATCCTATGTGGATATGATATTGCATCCTAGAGGTTCTGACTCTATACCACTCCCCTCTCAGCTACACAGACCACTACACTCCTCATTACTAGAGAGGTTTGAGACCAAAGATAGTGTGGGTGATGCACCTTTTGTTGATGATATGGTGGTGCAACGCACTGATGATCCTCCTACTGCTGAGATCCAGGTATATAATTTGCTTTCTTTTATTTTAGTTTATAGTGAACAATTAATTATAAATGTGTGTATTGATGTTCATTCTATGTATAATATTTTGTATGCACAATTAGTAGAGTGTGTTACCTCTAGTGTGGGCTCAGAGCATGTTCGTAGGAGAGGCTCAATGGATCATGTGACACCTGCTAGTGGTCAGGTAAGTTTTAAATATACAAGTTTAAACATGCATGTGTACACTTGTGTATTTATATATTTTAAGTACTTTACATAATATATAATATACATGTATATAAACAATTTTTGTACTAAATTTGCAGGGGTCAGTTGCTGCTTCACAACCAGAGGATGCTCATGACACTCAGTCAGAGGGTCTCTCTATTCGTATGCATCTGGATGACTCCCTAGTTTAGGAAATGTTGCAGATCTTTGATTTGAGACTCATTATACATTTTAATTTTATATGTTTGATATTTTTAGCTTATGATTCGATACATATATTTATATGCTCTCCAGACCTAGACATAGATGATTTATGTGTTACATTTATGGTTTTCATCTAGATGATTTATGATTTGACATTATATAGATTTATGATTAATATATGTATTTATGTTTGATGTATAGATAGATATATGTTTGATGTGTTTATATTTTATTCTAGATGAATATGTACACATAGATGATTTGATTTGATTAGATACTTCAATTTGATTAGATGATTTAATAATATATTCAAATATACATAGATATCAATTTGATTCAGATCCATGCTTTGATAGTCCATTTAGATTATTTGATTAGATGAATTGATAGTTCATGTACATAGTTGATTTGATTAGATGCTTTGATTTTATTTGATGATCTTTGATTAGATGATTATATGTATAGATGATTATAATGATTACATAGACATCTTTAATCTTAGCATTTATAGTTCATGTATAGTCAAGTAACATTTATAGTTCATGTATAATCAAGTAACATGTATAATCAAGTAACATATATAATCAAGTAACATTTATAGTTCACGTATAATCAAGTAACATGTAAATAATCAAGTAATATAATTCATGTGTACATAATCAAGTAACACATTATACTCAAGTAACACATATATTATAATATTAACAATGATATTTTAATCAAGTAAAATATTATAATAAAGTAACATGTATAATCAAGTAACAAAGAATACTTTTTAATCTTAACACCTATTTTCAACATCAATTGAATGTACAAGCAATCTGTAATTAACATTTATAAAATTGAAGTAACATGTATATATCAAGTATAGATCAAGTCCTAAAACATGAATACATATAATCCATCATAAATACAATCTAGCAAAAATATAGATCTCAAAGTAATATTATTTAGACCACCCCAAGTGGTTCAGAATGCTCATAAGCAACATGTAATATTTTCTCATGATCCTCACTGTCTAGTCTCCACTTATGACGTCCACGGTTAGATTTAACTTGATGGAGACAAAGGGAGGCAGAAACTATTAGGAGGCTATATTAAAACACCTTATAGTTGGGTTGATAATCAAGAAGGTGAACCCCATGTTGGACTATTCTAATTTGCTTGAAATATGTTCCCTCTAAAACAACTGCACCACAAATTTTAACAATATTTAATACACTTTATTAAATTTGAAATAAAATTCAATATAGATCTAAAGCATGCAAACCTTTTGGAAATTTAATATATAACATAAAAATGGGACAAATTATGGATTTCATTTTTATAATTTGAAATGTAAAATCTAATATATATATATATATATATATATATATA
>MU223589.1:2692710-2703353 GCA_018584345.1 Thuja plicata | reverse complement strand
AAAAACACTCTGTGTGGTACCGTTTCACTCATTCTTGATGATGTGCCAGCCTCATTTGGTGCAAAATGTGTCTTACACCATTCAAAAACATCATGTGCATATTTTATATGAACTCCTTGATAATTCATTTCATACTTTCGTAGAGCACGTTTGATGCAAGCTCCAACACCATCATGTTCACCTTTTCCATGTTCAGTCTCAAAGAAACTCCACACATGTGGTATGTTTTCATTATGATGATATCTACATAGTGCATAAAATGTCTTGGATGATTTGAATTGTGTCGCACATCCATCTGACCAAACATAATGTTTATCAATTTTTATGCCCCTTTATTTCAAATTTGCAAAAAACTTCTTGAAACATGTTTCTACATAATGAATATCGTGCTCTTTATTATCACTTATATAAACGTGATACTCTTTCTTTATGACCCGTGCTCCAAATTTCCTCTGAACACCATCCAACTCTAACTGTGCATGTCTATAACAAACATGTACCATAATAGTAAAATTCTCTAAAAAATAGTATTCTGATTGAATGCCCTTTTGATGAGCAAAAGAATAGTTTTCTGCAAAATCAACAACCGATAGAATATTTCCAACTGGAAAATTATCTCTTAGTGTCTAGAATTGTTGTGCTTGTCACTTTACAAATAAAGCATGATGAATGTAGGGATGAATCAATTTTTTAAATTTCTTCATAAATTCTCCAACAGTTATCTCCTCTTCAACATATTCTAACCTTTTCGATTCTTTCCCAAATTTTGTTTCATTCCTTACATATTTGTAACTCTTTCTTTTTACCATCTTTGTCACATCAATGTCTACATCTTTCAAAGGGAAAAGATTCAAATAAAAACATGTTTAACATATTAATTTTATGCAATTTATTTGACCAAGTGCATCATCTCTTTTGTCACATAAAATTGATGAGATGAACTCACTTCATCTACTAGGAGGAGCATTTTCAAAACCATAAGTGTCTTCTACAAACTTTTGGAAAACCTGATAGTGGAGATCAAATTCAATATAATAACAACAACAACAAGTTTCAAACACTTTGTTTATCCTCACATAATATGGATTCAATCTTTCAAACAATGTTTGCCCAATCTTTATATTAGGATTTGAACTACAAAATGACACATACATTTCATGTTGTCTTGTGCCCAACCAATGTTTTGTATGATGACCTTATTCACTATCTCTAACCTTGTGTCTGATAATATCTCTACTATTTGATGAAGGATGAGTATTATCATTCCAAAATAATGTGATCAAATTCCTGATTCCCTCATCAATCCTATTAGAATAAGGATCTCTACACATGAGTGCCCAATTACCTTCCAAGGTGCTATCATCCAAAAGCATTCTCCTCTTAACATATCTTGATATTTTTTTCCTATTAAAACCAATCTGATATGAAATTGAAGATATTTGTCAATTTCGGGGAACATTGTTACCTATAGTGGATGTCTACATCACTCTTCTTGCAATGACCTTCTCTTTATATCGGTATTGCTTCCCTACAGAGCTCAAACCTTTCCTAAAATTTTTATTAATATCACTGTGCATGTTAGAAAATTTTCTCTTTTTTGATGTTGTGTCTACACCCAACAATTTTAATGGCTCTTGAAACTTTTTTTGTTTAAGTACAATTGAAAGCAATTGGGCTTGTTCAAGTGTTTTAAGATTATCAAATTTAGCCATTGTTTCCTTTTATAGCTTATTCATTGACCTCTTTTTAGAGATAATTAAGGGTTGAACATCAGCAAGTGATCTCAATTTCTCGGCATCCATTGTAAGTAAATGATCTAGGTTTCTATAATTAATCTTTTTCTTTACAGTTTGAGCTAGATTTAAATGTTCATCACCGTTGGAGCAACTGATCCAGACTGTTCTCCAAATTCCATTGGTTGAGATTCCATAGGGAGTAATCTTGACCCTTCTTCAACATCCATTTCTTCCATTTCTTAAGCTTCTCCTTCATCTTGTACTTGCTGGTTGCGAGCTACATGCACAAAAATAAATAGAATTAAAAAAAATTAGAGAAATTTGAAAATATAGAGATATAAAACTTGGGCACGTGGAATTGGAAATGCATCCCTTCTTTATTTCTATAATAATATGTCAATGAAGCTTCACGATTTTTTCGTTCTCTACTAGGTGACCTTTTTCTTGCAGATTTAGTGAGCCTTCCCTTCTTGTTTCCCATCTCTCTTTTTCAAAAAAATGCCTTTGGAAAAATTACAAATGCAAAAAACTTGCAAATATTAGCTTCACTATGCTTCTATTAGAAAAAAGAGAATTAAATCGATGATTTGTGTTTTTTTTTTAAATGAAAAAAAAAACACCTTTATGTATACCAAAATCAAAAAACGCGACCCAAAAAAAAACCCGGTCAACCCTAGTTCGGGTGAACACCCCTTGGAAAAAATATGACGGTGTGTTTCCCGTTGGACTTTTTCCTAGGCGGGGGGGGGGGGGGGGGGGGGTGTGCAAAGGGGCCTTCGCACAAATGCCCTGATTTTGGATTTTTTTGCAAAGGACACCAGAATTATGCAAAATTCATCCCTTTGGAGGCCTCAATCAAGGGCCAAATAAGACAATCTTCTTAAAAAAAAAATTTCATATTATGATACTCTGAACAAGATTTACAATGAATATAATTTTTATATATGTTGAATTCATTGTGACTTTCTATTTTTAGTTTAATTAAACATAGGTTGTCTAGCCATTTAGCAACCTCTCTCTTTGATGCTTCAGGAAAAATAGAAAATTATGAAAAATATGTTTCCAATAGGTATTTATGTTAGCTTCATATCAGAAAAAGAAAAAATGAAATTCGTTATATACATATCAAGTTAGAGCGAACCGAAGGAACCTGTGTCTAAATTACAGTTTACGTCACTTCATAACTTAATAAACCGCAAAGTTTTAAATCAAATAGAACAGAACCAATTGGATCCTTTAGGTATTGATGTTACAAACCTAGCCTCAACATTATTTTATTGTTATCATTTTTAAAAAAAATGTATGTCGAACCGAGTCATTGTTACTCTTTTAAAAAGCTGATTTTTCATACAAACCACTTTTTGAAGGAGAAGAAAAAAAGGATACAAATAAATTCTAATTTTTTTTAATAATATATATATTTAGAAACTAAAAAAAAATTCTAAAGTCACTCATTTAAATCACCTTCAAATTCTTTGTGGTTTTGCGGCAATATTTGTCCGAAAGTGAAGTTTTTTTTCAAAATATTTATTTCAGTGTCAAAGTTGAACAAAAAGTGGGACACAATATTGTGGGAATACTCGTTACAAATACATGTATGTATGTATGTATTTATATGTATATGTGTGTGTGTGTGTGTATGTGTGTGTGTGTGTGTGTGTGTGTGTGTGTGCGCATATGTATATGGATATGTCCACATACATACATACATACATACATATATATAGATAGATAGATGTGTATGTGTGTGTGTGTGGAACATAGAGGGTGATCAAGTATCATAGAGGTAGTAGGGAAAATGGTATGATGACAATCAATGATGACCTATTATAGATTTTATTTGGTGATTACATATATGCATTTTAACATATTTTATATTAAATTATGCTTAACATTTCAATAAGAAAGTTAATTTATAATTTTATAATTGAATAAATATTATATATTTCAAAGTCTAATGGGATAGGGTGGTACATCATCAACCATTACACTTGCTACATATAGCATGCATATTGATAGTCTTAGTTGCAACATTGGTTTCACTAAGGCATATTATAGTGTATTTTAAATTTTTGTTTTTACAAAATATAATATTATTGTTTATATATGCTTGAGTTTCTCAGTTAAATCTATTATTTTTGGTGAGCTAATGAATTCAGCTATAATGCCTCCTTGTTGACAAGAAAAAATGGAGATTAGCGATGTAGCAATAATTTCATCCTTGGTGTATCTAACATAGGATATGAGTATGAATCTATGCATTTAATTATCGTTATTTTATCTCAATTGACATAATATGGTATTTGAAAATAGTGGACAGATTCCTTCTTTTTATGTTATAGATTGATGTAGGCACTCCTATTTGAGGTACCTCTATTGATGATGTTGAGAATCATAAAAAGAATAGCTAGACTGTGATTTTATTAAATAAGTTTATTTATTATTTTATTGTCTTTTAAGAAAAAAAATTACAGAGTTTGGTATGATATCTAATTTTATAATTTATATATTTAGGTTGAGTTACAAAAACTAAGCCATGCATGATATTAGCATGATTTAAGATGACAATTGATTTGAAGGATTGAAGTTTACTTTCTAGTTTGGGCAAAGGTAAATGTTTCATTATATAGTCATTACTACACAAATGTAGATATTTTGTATGCCTTCATGGAACATCCATATAAATTATATGACTATATGCATTGTTAATATTTTATAATTTAAGAGATAAATTTTGCCTCACGACACTCTATATGACATTATGTATGCCTTCATGAACTATCAAGATCAATATATGAAAATGTTTTGTACATATTTGTAAGCTTAAATATTTTATATTATTTTTATATGTTACATCTCTCAATTTTTCCTGTTATCTCTCTCTATCTCTCTACCAATATCTCTTTCATATGTATATAGTGCACATAAGAGTTCAATGATAAAATATTATATGTGCTTTGCATTTTTTGTCAATCATGCATCATGGATAGTGTACTTTCAAATCCTACATATGACAATGTGCATGGTCCTATTATTTGAACACCATGGTGAATGACATTCAATAATGTGGATAATTATAAATTTTATATGAATGGTATAATAAATATATTTCATTTCAAAGGTTTTGATGGCATACATGCCACTTTGTTGAATGAATTCTATTTGAAGGTTAATTCAAACTCTAAAAGTGTTCCTAGTGAGCTTGTTGATGCATTATTGTTGAGTGACATTGAATATTATGAAAAATAATTGTGCAAATTTTGAATAAAGGGTTTGATTATGATTATGTCATTGAATTGCATGGATTTTATATAAAGATTGCCTTATGCATTATAGTTGAGTGGCATCAACTAGTATAAATGATGATTGTATGGTATTTTCATGAAGGGTATAATAACATGTATTTTATTGAGTTATATAGATTTTTTTCAAAGGTTCCAATGACACACACACACATAGGTACATACTCACATACATATATAATGTATATATGTATGTGTTTGTATGTACAAACAACATATATACACACACACATATAGAGAGAGATGTATAGATGTATGTATATATGTATATATGCATGTGTGTGTGTGTGTGTGTGTGTGTAAAACATTTTAGCGGCCTAGTTCTAGCTCTTTATAGTGCTTTAGTTACCACTATTAATAACTAAGGCTAGTTTCTTCTTAGGCTTGTTCACCCTTCATCGTCAAGGTAAAATTAATTATTTATGTAGTATTTCTTAGTATATTTCACATGTTCTTGAATCCCAATGTGTAATTTTTGCACATCCATGTGCCCCACTTATACATTTTCCTCTCCTTTTCTCATTTGTATTATGACATATGATTGAGTCTATACCTCTTGTGCATTGTAATTCATTTGTGACATGCATTCTTTAAGAACCTCTTTTTAGTCCTCAATCGTAAGGATCTAGAAATATATTATCTAATTAATATTTTATTTTAAAAGGAAATATAATAAATTATAGAACCTTATTAGAAATTACTTATCGATTAATGTTGAAGACTTGCACTATTAAACAACATATTATTATTTAATACAAGTGTATCCTCCTTGTAGACCTATCTACCATATTCTTCAAACTTTAGAGCATCATCTATAGTTGTATGTCCTTAACATTATCCAACCTATAGTTATTGTACATAACAAAAATGGAGGCACTTGGTATGCAAGGTATTTTTCTACCTTTTCCTATTGCACAATTGGAAGAAAGATGACCCAATAGGCTCAAGTGGGAATTAAGTGCTAAGTGGGTGCAATGATCCTTCTCTGTATTTGATTAATAATGTAATGGATTTGGGGAAATGATCTAATGATGCAAGATAGATGATTAAATAAGAAAATATAAGCAGTTTTGGGAAAATATAGATTGACAGAAAACTACAGTGACTTGAAACAAGATCCCAAAGGTTGTACTAACCTGTACACTGAATATGAAGGTATTCTAACAGGAACAAAATATTCTGGGTGATTTTTTCCTAGGAACAAGAAGCCTGGGGTGTACTATTCTCAGGGGTTCTATCCATAATTTTGATTTTCAATTCCATAGATCATGATCTTTTCAAACAATTGTGCCACTTGTACCAACGCATAGAGAAATAGGGAAAAGATTGTGGAAAGGGGGTTTCCTTGGTCAAATCCTAGTATAAGAATCAACCTTGAAAATAAAATAAGATTGCATAAAGGAAAGTAAATAATGAAGGTAAATATTCAATCTACCTTGCCAATATCTTCAATAATGGATATTGAAATTACACATATTCGTGAAGATGCTTGAATTGTAGGTGTTGAACTTGGAATGTAGAAAGGAATCAAGGATTCTTTCACAAATGCATGTATCTATGAATGTCACTCATAGATATTCCATGTTGTTATGCTTAATTAAACACTTGCTATGGAGGTAATAAGCATGAGAATGAAAAAAGTATCTTCTTTCTTTCTTGATAACTCTAATATTTGGCCATCATGGGAGAGAAGCTTCCTATATTGGAGAATGTTTCCTTGAAATTGCCTTGGATTATTGGAGAGAAGCTAGATCTTGGACGCTTTCCTTTGAATCTTGAATTCACTTGATTTCTTAATTTCTTCTTGATAATCTTGGTTATGGTTTCTTTAATAATAGATTATGGATACAAAAATAAGGGTAGATGGGGTGTTTATATACCTCATCACATAGTTTGGGATTCAATTTTAAGATAGGCCAACCACATGATCTAATTTCCAACCAAAATATCGTAATGGGGCTCTAGTTCAAATTTGGGCCAAATCCTTGGGGAACGAAACACCCTAGGCATTTTATTCCTAGGAGAAAGCACCAGGATTTGAATGGGAAATAGAGAAGATAGGGAAGATGTCGGATTAGGGGGAGATAGATAGCTAGATCAATCATGACAAACTTGAAACCTCAAAATTTCCAAAATGATTCCTAACTAAGCATTCAATTATGGGTGCTAACTTTTTAGGATGGTACATTTAGCCCCCACTTTAGCGGGAGTATGAGAGAAACTCATGCTCATGGTAAAGTAGATCAATGCATTGAAAATAAATCATCAAGGTAAAGGAGATAAGGAGACACCAATCCCTCAGGTAGGTCCTCATTAAACCCAAAACCAAGATAAAATAGGCAACACTTGAAAGAGAGAGAAAAATAGAAAGAGAGAGACAAAGAGACATAACCCACTAGTCTAGTAAGGTATTTCCTTAATATGGATCATACAAAGGGAAAATATTTCTGAAAAAGATAGAATTGATAGTCCAACAAGCTATGAGATACTAGTCAACCCATCAAAGGGATCAGTCCTTAAGGAAAACTTGTCTCCATTAAGAGATCTAGAAAAGAAGTCAGTGTCAAGACCAAATGAACATAGTTAGTCAAAGGACCAAAAGAAGGAAGGATTAGTCTTAGGATCCATTAAATAATGCTCCATACATGATAATGTAAATATGAACAAAAGGAAATATTTGTCTCCTTATACATTTACATAAGATATTGCATTGAATCATTGTGTGTGTGTGTGTGTACAAAATGTGAAACAAGGAGCGCAAAGTATGCCCTAACATTAAAGTGATTAAAAATATCTTAATGGAAGCAATGCCTTAATGAAACATAAATGCAACCAAAATAAATGTTTCCACTATGAAATTCCCCCAAGAAAAGACAAACTAAGGAAAAAGAATACATGACAAAAGAGATCTCAAAAGGGATCTACTAACTTTGGGGTTAGTATGATCATATCGTAACTTGTGTATATAAGAATCATATCAAAATGAACTGTCATCATTCCCCAAAGGTAGCAGAACTACCAGCACAATGGAAGAAGGTCACATAAGATATACAAATAAGATTCTTTTTGGGCTGGCATTATGGAGACCAAAATGAATTGTAGCTACCATTTTTCATCATCCCCATTCAAACAACGCTAAGGCACATTTACGAATAGTAGCACATGAACGAAATAACATGTATACGATATATAGAAGAAATGAGATACAAATAGAGGGGTGTCACAATAGTTTGATTCCTTTATCACCTTGTGCCAATATAGAAACAAGGGTCATTTAAAGAAACCTTAAAAACTAGCACATCATGGGGGAAGCACATTACAACAAGAAAACACAAAGGAATCCATCACACAAGAGGAGCTACTCAAAAAATTCACTTGCCTCCCCATCTCAATCTATAGTGTTTAGGGAATCTAGGAAAAATTAAAGAGGAGCAACATCAAGCACAAAATATGGAACAATAGCCACTTCCAAACAAGGACCATGCTCTAAGGATGAGTCACTTTGTTTTTCACTAGGATTAAGAGATAATTGTTTTGAAAATCTAGGTGGTAAATCATGATTAATATTATTAATCTCATACATATCATCAAAATCAATAGCATGAACATCATTTGCATTATAAATATGAAATCATCATCAAGAGTATCATTTTCATCCAAATTAATCAAGATAGGATCTCTAATCCAACTAGAATCATCATGTTTGTTCAATTTCATCCTTTTGAGATTAACTTTCTCCCTTGGGAAATGCATAGGCTGATCAAAGGGAATCAAAGTGTAAATAGGTGTCTTAGGGGAGTAATTTTTTTGGGAATCATGCTCACGGGCTCTAGCACAATTTTTACAGTGATAATCATGAGCACAACGGTTACATTTAGATTTGTTTTTAATTTGATTTGGTTTAGGATCAATCAACATCGTGTCATTTTCTTCTTTAGGAGGAAGAGAAGAAGTTGTCACACTTGTTTGAGAGATATAAACTGTGAAGCATTTATAGGATATAAGAGGTGGTACTAAAGAATAAATAGGAGGTGTGGGGGGTGTAGGAAGAAGTTTAGGTCTAGGACAAGGAGATGGAGCTATAGGATAGGAATTACTAAGTTCATAAAATTTCTCAATCTTGAATTTTGTCTAAGATAGAAAATAGTTTTCTTTTCAAGGTTGGATTGGTTGAGACATGGAAGGAAAAATGAATTCAAGTTCAAAGTTCCCTTAACTAGCTAAAGGCTGATAGAGACTGTGGTTAATCATGATGATTTCTCCATCATGGGGAAATTTCAAACACTTATGGATAGAAGGGACTATATCTTTCATGGAGGTGAGCCGAGGAAGGGAAATTCTAACTTGAAATTGATCGGAAGTTGGGATGACAAAAATGGTGACATCCAAGGTTTTGTAACCAATTGAGGGAATCCTTAGAATGTAAAACTGTTATGTTCCCCAAGTGATCCAAAATTGGTGCTAAAACTATTCTCTTTTACACTAATTTGAATTCCAACATTTTAAATGTCATTGTTCTTTTTTTATAACTACTTTATTGAATTAATAAAATTGAAAAAGTAATTCAAATAACTAAAATTGAACAAGAACCAGAATAAAATATAGACCATACACTACAAGTTGATAACAAAGTTCACCCCTTAAGTGTTATGTCTTCGAGTCCACTTCAAATGCGCAACCAATACATTAAAATTTGATGGCAAAATACATCAAATTTCCTTCATACATAAAAAACCTGCTAAAATATTCTTCAAGATTCTTGTAGGAAGATATAAACTCACTTAGAGTTTATATAATCCCTCCTGTAAATAAAAAGGCTGTTAAAATCCTTTACTTCTCCAAAACTACTTATACCAATTAATTATGGGCACTTATCTACAAAAAATAGGCGTGTGTTGCAATAAAAATACCCAGCCCTTATATAGGAAACATTTCAAGTTCAAGTCTTCACACTACATTTTATTTTACTTTATTAAAAAGATATAATTTAAATCTACTTTCATATGTATTCAAACACATCTACAGTATTTGGTGCAATGGATAAGACTTATCTTGATATCCATGAAGTCGTTGGTTCAAAACCACATGTGAATGTAACTTTTTGAATTTTTCTCCAGCATTGGGCCATGTAATAAATAAAAATTGCTCCCATTTAACTCCCATGGCCACATGTGGTGCATTAATCAAGGCATTTGGTTGATGTTGGGTAGGTTGTGGGATCAAATCCCACCAAACCTACTTTTTCATAAATATCACTTTATCCTCAACTTTAAATATAAATATATCCATATGCATGCATGTGTAAAGCATGTGGAGTAATGGTAAAGGTGTTAAATTACTTTAAGCAAGTTGTGGGTTGAAATCCCATGTACTTTGTTTTTAAATTGAATCACCATTTCATCCATGTGTCATTATTTTACCATGTCATGTGTCATCTACATCATTCCACATGTCAACATATGAGTGTGCCACATGTCAATACACTAGTACAAAAACAACAATATATGACCAAATAAACTACTAAAAATTGTAGATAAATGACCAAATTTGGTCACGTGATCAGTGGTAGTTTATTGCCGGTCATTTATCTCGTGACCAAATTTAT
>MU223589.1:2654993-2692610 GCA_018584345.1 Thuja plicata | reverse complement strand
TTGGTCATTTATTTAGTCATTTATTTACCAAATATGATCAGTTTTGGTCATGTAACTAAAACTTTTAGTCACGTGACTAAAATTTTTAGTCACTTAGTCATTTATTTGCCAAATTCTACTAGTGATATGTGAGTGAGACACATGTCAACATGTGAGTGTGTCACGTGTCAATTCACCCCTATCAGGCCTTCAACTTCTGAAGGCCATAAAATTTGCATAAGATGTCCATTTGAACTCATTCAAAGTGCATCTGAAATCTCTTGATGAGCTCTACAATATAAATGATTGTTCATCAATATTTAATGCCATTATTTTTGTCACCATCAATTTAGACCGATTGTGGAGGATCCTTTTGGATCAATCCTCTCCACTAAGAAGCTTTTGGACCACCAAAATTTTGATTTTATTTAGCAAGTAAGTGAGGATATAGCTCCCTCAGTATTCAAGTTTCCATCCATCATGCTTTACTTGAATGCATTCATTTTTATCTTACACGAAGATATTCCACATCACCTCTTTGTGAATTTATAATCCTTCTATCAAGAATAACATCTTCCTGCAACTTATCAAGACATTCAAGAGCAAACTCATCAACTGAAGGAACTAAAACATTTTCACCATGATCCATGATCATATGAGGCTCATGTTGTTTCAAGTTTTCAACATTCACCACTGAATACATCTTTATATATGGAGGTAAATCTAATTAGAAAACATTATTACCAATATTTTCCAAAATTATAAATGGACTATACCTTATTGGTTGGAGCATTTTACCTTCACCCTTAAGACATTCTTTGTTGATGTATAACCAAATTTTATCACCAACTAGGAAATGACGATCAACCCAATGCTTGTCATGCCTAGCCTTATAATTGGATTGCCTCTTCTCCAATTGTTCTTGTACAACTTGGTGAACCAATTGGATCTTCTAAATGAACTTTGTGGATTTGTCTGCATGACTATGTCCATCTACCATTGAACCTTTCCCAAAAAAAAAATCCAAAGGAGACTTAGGCAAATAACTAAATCATGTCTCAAAAGGAGACCTCTATGTACAATAATGTATGGCACAATTGTAGCTATACATAATGAAAATTTTCATCCCAAAGCTTAGGATTCTTTCTACAATATCCTCATAGTACATGTACTAATATGATGTTGACAACTTCTATCTATCCATTAGTCTATGGATGAAAAGAATTACTTTTATAAAGCTTTGTGTCCATTAATCTCCACAAATTTGACCAAAAATCCCCAAAGAATCAAGAATCTTGATCAGATACAATGGATGTTGGAAAACCAAAATGAACCCAAACATTCTGAAAGAATATATGTGCAATCTTATCTCATGTGATATGCTTTGTACAAGACACCAAGACACACATTTTTATAAATCTATCCACTATCACATACAATTAGTCATGACCTTTTTTAGCCATAGGTAAACCCCCTAAAAAATCCATAGATATACATTTCCATGGATGATAAGGTACTGGAAATGGCATATAGAAACCTAATTTTTTATTACAGTGCTTTCTAGTAGCACACATGACACATCCCTTTACATATTTGGCTATAGTTTCATTCATCCTAGGCCAATAACATTAACATTGAAAATGATATGTTGTTTTGCGTAGACCAAAATGGACAAAAATGAGAGAAGTATGTGTTTATCTGATTACATGTACTCTTTCATACCTTGTAATACACAATTTACCAAGATGGTAAAGTAGTTTATCATGAAAATGATAATCTAATTCTTCTACTTGATTACCATGGATTAGTGTTTCATATAAATCCTTGAAATCTTCATCTCTAACATATTGTTCAATATAAATTTCATGAGCTAAAGAACTATGTTGTAGAATAATGGATGCATTGATAGAAGGTCTTGATAACATAACAACAACTTTATTTTGTTAACCTTTCTGATACTTGATGACCAAATAGAATTTTTGCAAGAATCACATCCATAAAAAATGACATGACTATTGTAGCTTGGATTATGATTGAATATATTGCAAAGTTTGATGATTCGTATGGATTATTATCTCTTTTCCCATGAAATTAGGTTTCCACTTTGTCACACTCTTAACCAAAGCATAAAATTATTTTTCATAATGAGGATAGTTTCTTACTGCACCACCGAAAGTCTCAGAATGGTAACAAATTGGTTTCCTTCATTATATTAACACTGGTCCCATGGCATAGTCACTTGCATCTATTTCAATCTCAAATGGTTTTTGTAAATCTTGCAATGCCAAAACTGGGGTTGTATTGATCTTTTCTTTCAAAGTTTCATGGCTTTTTATTATTTTCCTTCCCACTGAAAGGCCTTCTCAGTACTTGTCAAAGCATGTAAATGAGATGCAATTTGTCCAATACTGAATTGCTCCTAGGAGTCTCCTAACTTCAATTACATTATTAGGCTTAGGCCATAAACTGAAGGCTTCAACTTTAGAGGGATCAATTTTTAATTCACCAACCCCTATAATATTGCCTAAATAAACTAAATATGTATTTATAAATTCACACTTGGACATATTTAGACACAATTTCTCCTTTTTCAAAATATTTAAGACTTTCCTAACATGCATTACGTGATCTTCCCATCTTTTATTGAAAATTAGAATATCATTTAAGTAAACTATTATAAAATCATCTATGAATGACCTGAATATATCATTCACAACTCACATAAATAAGGAAAGAGCATTAAAAATCTCAAGATGCATAACTAGCCATATAAACAAACCTTGTTTTGTTTTAAAAGCAGTTTTCCAAATATGACCGTTTGAAATTCTCATTTGATGATAACCACTTCTTAAATCTAACTTAGTGAAATAGATTGCATCCCTTAATTGATATTAAAAATCATGATCTTGTTCAATGCCTAAAAATCCACACACATTCTCCACATACCCTCTTTCTTTGGCACTAGCACAATAGGCGATCCACATGGAGAAGTAAATGGTCGAATGACTCCTTTCTCAAGAAAATCTTGCACTTGTTTCTTGATTTCTTCATTCTCAATAATTTATAACCTGTACATACCAATTTTAGGAAGAGGGGAAGCTTGCTACAATTGAATCTCATGTTGTATGTCTCTCTTGGGAGGCAATCCTTTAGGTTCATGAAATAATTGATCATAGCTAGAAATAATCTTAACTAATTCATCTTTATTTTTAGGATCATATCTTTTGAAATAATTAGATTTATCATCATCCTTATCTTTTACAATCATGAGTACAAAATTTTTTCTAGCATTTATAGGTCTTTTCATTTATCATGTGGTAACAAGAGACAAATTGGTCTTCACTCAATGGGCTCTCACAATTTACTTAGTCCCATCTTTTACTAGATGATACTTGTTCTCCTCTAGATATAGAAGATAGATTTTCTATCATACAAATATATACTTCCCAAAATAATCCCACAAATATCTAGTGGTACAACATATAAATCTACCTCATCAGTAAATTTAGATGTAATTTCAAAGCTAAGCTTACATTTTTTAGACATGTGGAACTTATCGTCTTCACACACCCATCCTAAAGGATATGGTTTTGGATTAGGCTTGGCTTCAAATCCCAATTTCCTAACAACTTATTCAAAAATAAGATTATATTGCAAACCACTATCAAAAAGTATATCAATTATTGTATGGTTTGAGATAAGTCTAATATGAAATAGCTCACTTCATTTCCTTTCATCATACATAGTTTCAAATTTTGAAGAATGATTACTAGAGCTAGAAACAACAATAGAATAAATACCTTGTAAACCCATGGCCATGATATTGGTTTCATCACCTTAATCTGATAAACAATCTTGTTGGATTGTAGTCATGGTATTCTTATTACTTCTCATGTTCCCAAACCTACTTGGTCTAAGTTCTGGATGAAGCCTCCAACACCTAGCCTCCTCATGTCCTTCCTTTCTACAATGTGAAAATTTAGGCTTCTCACTTTATTTTTTCATCATAGTTACTCTTTTGACCTTTCCATTTCCTTTATTCTTTCTTGTGGCTAGTAGATTTGGCTTCTTTAAGAAGTTCTCATGGACATTCTTTCTTCTTGACTCAATGTGAGTATCTTGGACACAAAATTTGTCAAAATTAGTTGGTTTAGACATGACAATAATGTGTCTTAGATAATTATGTAACCCACTAATATACTTCAAAAGAGTATCTTGTGCATATAGAGGAACTCTCAATGTTAATTCTCACTTTTTGAACTCTTGAGTATAATCTTGTACACTTTGTCCTTTACCTTGTCTTAGATTTTGTCAATCTATTAATGCTTATCACATATATCCTAATGGATAAAATTTCTTATTTAATGCATATGTAAATTCAATCCAAGAAGATTTCATTTTAACTTTCATGTGAAGATCATTTTGAATCTTTCTCTCCAACCATATCAGTGCAGTGCCTCCTAGTCAGAGAGTAGCTAGCTGAACCTTGCATCCTTCATCCTCAATTCTCTGAACCATGTAGTAGAATTCAATTTGCTTCATCCAATTATCTAGCTTTTCTACATTAATCTCACCACTATACATTGGAAAATCAAATTTTACATCTAATTTTAATAAAGGTAATTTAAAATCAGCCTTTTCTAGATCTTTTTTTTGAGATGGAGATAAAGGTGGAGAATAATATGTAGAAGTAATATGAGGAATTGGAGGATATTCACCACCAACTCCATCTTTAACTTTACTAGTGCCTTCTCCATTTTTACTTCATTCTTTGTACAACTCTTCCACCATGGCTTTCATGTTGAGAAAATCTTTCTGGAATCCTATTTCAAAATCAAGTCTTTCTTCTCCTTCACATGTCATTACTTGGCATGGAAATGTACATCTCATACCAATCTCAAGATTAAAATCTTCAAGGGATACTTCTCCACACTTGAGTTTATACCTAGTTAGCATTCAACAAAAGTGCTTGCAAATCCTTGATCAACTCCTCTGATACCAACTTGATCCAAAATTAGTGCCAAAACTATTTTCTTTTACACTAATTTGAATTTCAACATTTTAAATATCATTTTTCAATTTTTATAACTACTTTATTGAATTAATAACATTAAAAAGGTAATTCAAATAACTAAAATTGAACAATAACCGTGATAAAATATAGACCATACATTGCAAATTGATACCAAAGTTCACCCCTTAAGGGCTACATCTCTGGGTCCACTTCAAATGTGCAACTGATCCATTAAAAGTTAATGGAAAATTACATCAAATTTCCTTCATACATAAAAAACCTACAAAAATATCCTTCTAGATTCTTCTAGGAAGATATAAAATCACTTAGAGTTTATATATATTCATCCTATAATTTAAAAGGCTATTAAAAAACTTCACTTCTCCATAACTGCTTATACCAATGAATTCTGGGCACTTCTCTACCAAAAATAGGTATGTGTTGCAATGACAATACCTATCCCTTATATAGGAAAGGTTGCAAGTTCAAGTCTTCTCATTGCATTTAATTTTACTTTATTAAAAAGATATAATTGAAATACACTTTCATCCATATTCGAACATGTCTACACTCTTTGGTGCAATGGATAAGGCATATCTTGATATCCATGAAGTTGTTGGTTCAAATCCACGTGTAAACATACCTTTTTGACTTTTTCTCTAGCATTGGGCCACATAGTAAATAAATACTACTCCCACTTAACTCCCATGCCCACATGTGTGGTGCATTGGTTAAGGCATTTGGTTGTTGTGAGATCAAATCCCACCAAACCTACTTTTTCGTTAAATACCAATTTATCCTTAACTTTAAATTTAAATATATCTATATGCGTGCATGTGTAAAGCATGTGTAGTAATGGTAACGACACTAGATTTCCTTAAGAAGGTTGTGGGTTCAAATCCCACTTACTATGTTTTTAAATTGAATCACCATTTTTTCCACATGTCATTATTTTACCATGTCATGCTTCATCTGCATCATGTCATGTGTCAACATGTGAGTGTGTCACATTTCAATGCACCCTAGTCATGTCTTCAACTTTTGAAGGCCATAACTTTTACTTACGATATACGTTTGAACCCGTTCAAAGTGCATTGGAAAGCTCTTGATGATATCTAGTACAAATTTTGAAGAATGTGCACTAGAGCAATAAATGGCAATAGAAGAAATACCTTGTAAACCCATGGTCATGATCTTGGTTTAATCACCTGAATCTGATCCAAGATCTTGTTGGATTGTATTTGTTATCTTCTTATTACCCCTCTTTTTTGCAAACCTTCTTGGTCTAACTTATGGATAAAGCCTCAAACACTTGGCCTCCTCATGCCCTTCCTTTTTGCAAAGATTTGTGATTCTCACTTTCTTTCTTCATCGTAGTTACTCTTTTGACCTTTCCCTTTCCTTTGTTCTTGCTTGTGGCTAGTGGATTTGTCCTTTTTGAGAAGTTCTCATAGACATTCTTTCTTCTTGACTCAATATGAGTAGATTGTACACAAACTTACTCAAAATTATTTGGTTTAAACATAAAAGTAGTATGTCTTAGATAATTATGTAACCCAACAATATACTTCAAAATAGTCTCTTGTGTATATAGAGGATTTCTCAATGTTAATGACCACTTTATGAACTCTTGAGTATAATATTGCACACTTTGTCCTTTACCTTGTCTTAGATTTTGTCAATCCATTAATATTTTTTGCGTATACCCTAATGGATAAAATTTCTTCTTTAATGTAGATCTAAATTCATGCCAAGAAGATTGCATTTTACCTTTCATGTGAAGATCTCAAATCTTACTCTCCAACCATATCAGTTCAGTGTCTCCTAGTCATAGAGTAGCTAGTTGAACCTTGGATTCTTCATCCTCAATTCTTTTAACCCTGTAGTAGACTTCAATATCCTTATTCCAAGTATATATCTTTTCTACATTAATCTCACCATTATACATTGGCAAATCAAATTTAACATCTAATTTTAATAAAGGTAATTTAAAATCAGCCTTTTCTAGATCTTTTTTTTCAGATGGAGATAAAGGTGGAGAAGAAGATGTAGAAGGAAAATTATGACTTGGAGGAGAGGCACCACCAACTCCATCTTTAACTTAACTTGTGCCTTCTCCATTTTTCCTTCATTCTTTTTACAACTCTTCCACCATGGCTTTCATGTTGAGAAAATATTTCTGGAATCCTATTTCAAAATCAAGGATTTATTCTCCTTCACGTGTCATTGCTTGTCATGGAAATGTATGTGCATTACCAATATCAAGATTAAACTCTTCAAGTGATCCTTTTCCATGCTTGAGTTTGGACCTAGTTAACATTCACCAAAAGTTGTTGCAAATCCTTGATCAACTGTTATGATACCAACTTGATCCAAAATTAGTACTAAAACTATTTTCTTTTACACTAATTTAAATTCCAACATTTTAAATGTCATTGTTCAATTTTTATAACTACTTTATTGAATTAATAACATTCAAAAAGTAATTCAAATAACTAAAATTGAACAAGAACCAGAATAAAATATAGACCATACATCGCATGTTGAATTATCATCTTAAAATAGAAGCACCCATGTTGAGACATATTTATCCCTCCTTAGTATGATGCTTTGGACCTAATTAAAATTCCTTTATGAACGTATGGATGTACCTTTTAATTTATGCTAGACTGGGCCGCAATTTTCTGCCCTTTTCCACTATTATTTTCTCTATCCTCTAGATCATGGACTATCCCCTAATGGACTAACCCTTCTGGGGGTAGGTCAAGGCCGGTCATTCTGATAGGGAGGCTCTCCAAGAAATAATCCTATTTCTTCACTAAGTCTCTTTTAGGACTTCTTAGGGCTTCTTTATCACTAGAACCCTAAAACCTTAGGAGGTTTCAATCCACTATCCTCCAACTCTCTTAGAGCTCCACTACCAATTCAAAGTGCTCAATCTTATTTTCTTCCACTTGAACTCGCATAGGTAAGTTCATTCACCATGCTACTAGCCCCTTCAAAATCACCTTGCAGGAGTCTACGGATTGTAAAATAGCTAATTCCATCCTCAAACCAAACTTCTTGAATATATTAAGCTCGTTTCCCCATTGCTTTCCAAATTCCCTATTTTAAGGCCTACTAGCCTAGTAGGTCACAATTAACCCTATTTTGAATTTTTATGGATTTCTTTCTCAAATCTTACACACAAACCTCTAAACTAATTGGCGATTCAAACACCCTTTGGGAAAACATTAGATATTTTTCTAGCCTTAGTCCTCAGACTGTTTGTACACTGCCAAACTCTAACTAGGCTATTTTATAGGGAAGCAAGCAAGTTTTTAAACTTTCAATGAAAAACCCATTCAATTGGATTCAAAAATCCTCCAACTCGTTACCAAGGCTTTATATGAACTTTCCAATAAATTCCAAGGCATTGGATTCCTTCATCCAGTCAACTCCTGCAAGTTATAAGCCACTGATACTCTTGCTTCCTAGTCAGGCTATGGAAGAGCTCGCCTAGGGAAAGAGCTTAAAACTCACAAACACTACTTAAAAAAACCTAAAAAAATAAAAATATGGTACAAAGACTCCATTTTCATTCCCTCAAGGGTCGAGTGATTTCCAAAGTGGGAACTCAAGATGGAGCCATTTTAGCTATGTACACCTTGTCCAGTTGAGAGACTCAAAAACAGAGATAAGAATTATTTATATGAGAAAACTGAAAAAAAAGAACTTAAAACTAGTGAAAACAAAGAAATAAAATGTTGAATCCTAATTATACACAAGGAAAGATTCACTGATTCAATCCATTGAACTCGAATGCAAAATAATTTCAAGAAACACAAGTAAGTCTCAAAAATTGTCAAGTGCTTGCTATTGGAAATCATGCCAAAAAGATGCCAACATATGCACAATGCTCAAGGAGGCCTTAAATATGTCCTCCTACCATGTTTCAACCAATTTTATTGACCCATAACTACCTTAGGGAACAATTCAACATTTTGCCCAAATGTTGTCATACAACATTGAAAATATGCAAAAGTTGCTCTAGCAACTTTTTGCAACTTTTACATATTTTTCAATTACAACACATTGACCCAATATATGGGTTCCAAATGACAACTAAACATCTCCTAGACCTACTTACAACCAAAATAATACATATTGTGCACTCTTGGTGCCATTCTTCTCATTATGCCATCTTTGGCTTACAATGCATTGCTTGGGTCCCTTTTGACACATTTGTCACAACACAACACAAAATTTAAAACACAACTAAAGACTCTTAAAACATCCATATTTATGCACATGACCTTTAAAATGTCTTAAAAAAAAAAAAACTTGAGGGTTGAGCACACCTCACCCCTAGGTGCTCTTGCACCATTCTCCCCAACTGAAAAGAACTTAAGCAACATCAGGTGACAGGAGTGCAAGATCAGTTCCTAACTTCTTGAAATGACCTTCATGTACCTAAGTTGCTTCTTCTTTAGGCATATGTGTCCACTTGATAAGTTACTTGATGTAATTCTTGTGTCTATTATTCTTCGTAATCCTTGAATATAACACCTTCTTTGTTGTTGGCTTAGGTGGGGAAGGTAATGTCATATCATTGACCATATTTGCAACATCAGGAAATTCTCCACTTCCCTTAGGACTGGGATCTTTGTACTATCTTAAGTATGCTATATTGAATACATGAGATAGTGTTATATCCTTAGGAAAATCCACTGTATAAGCATTATTTCCATACTTTTCTAGTACTTGAAAAGGACCAATTCTTCTCATTTTCAACTTGCTTGGAACTCCTTTATGAATTCTAGCCTTCTTCAAATGAGCAATGACCGAATCTCCCACTTCAAACTGAATATCCTTCCTCTTGACATCAACTTTGTCCTTTATCTTTTGGGTGTTCTCAGTCAAAGTTTTTCTCACTTTCTCACGCACTTCCTTCATAGATTGTGAAAAATATTCAGTATGTCCACTTCTCCCTTCCATGTCTCTGAGGTCTCTAAGCTCATACACACCCCTAGGATGCATTCCATAGACAATTTAAAATGGGCTCTTCCTCGTGTTTCTATGCATAGTGTCATTATAAGCTAGCAAATTATGCTTGATGAATCACTTGATCCTAAGCCTACCCATACTCCTTAGTTAAACATTTCAAGAGGTTTCCAAGGGTCCTGTCAACCAAATTTGTCTTCCCATCTATTTGGGGATGCTAAGCAGACCCAAAAGATAGGCTGGTACCCAATCTTTTCCATAGGGTTTTCCAAAAATGTCCCATAAATTTTGTATCCTTGTTTGATACTATACTAAATAGAAACCCATGTATCCTAATGGTTTCTTTAAAAAAAATGAACTATATGACTCTCATCATGAATCACTTTGCAAGGAATGAAATGAATCATTTTACTAAACCTATCTACAACAACATATATACTATCAAAACCAGTCTTTTGTTTGGGAAAACCAACTATAAAATCCATACTTACACATTTCCAAGGCCTATTGGGAATTGGAAATGGTTGATAAAGACTAGGATTGGAGGAGGTTCCTTTGGCTATTTGACAAATTGTGTACTACTCAACATACCTCCTTATATCCTTATGCATCTTGGGCCAACAAAAAAACCTTTGAACTAACTCTAGAGTCTTGTTAAACCCAAAGTGTCCACTAAAGCTACCATTGTGGTTTTCCTATATCAAATTATCTCTCATTGACCCCCTGGGCACACAAAATAGTCCACCCTTAAACTGGAGTCCTTCTTACAAAGTGTAATCTACATGCTCACTATGGAAATGATTACTGAAATCTTGGCATATCTTATAAGCTTCTGCAAAGTCTTCATCCTCCTTGTAGAGGTCCTTGAAACTCTCAACTGCTATGCTCTTCAACTATACTTCTTGGACTGCGAGTAGCCTTCTACTTAAAGCATCAACAACCTTGTTACATTGTCCCTTGTTATGCTTTATTGTAAATGTATAAGACTGTAGATACTCTACCCACTTTATATGCCTATGACTTAACTTATCTTGGGAGTTAAGAAAACTCTTTTCTTGGTTATCAGTGTAGACATCAAATTCTTTAGGAAATATATAGTGCCTCCACTTTCTAAGTGCTTGAACAAGTTCATACAACTCTAATTCATAGGATGAGTACCTCTTCTTAGATTCATTAATCTTTTCACTAGAAAATGCTAGTGGTCTATTATCTTGACTCAAAATTGCCCCAACTGCAATGTTTCTTGCATCACACTCTATGGTGAAGAGTTTGTCAAAACTAGGGAGTACTAGTATAGGTTGTGTAGCTACCTTATATTTCAAAACTTTGAATCCCTTATAAGCTTCCTTTGTCCATTTAAACTTAGCTTGCATACCTCCCTTGATTGTATACAATATAGGAGCACAAATTGCACTAATGATCCTTATGAACTTTCTATAGAATTGAGCCAATTCATGAAAACATCTAACCTCACTAGTTTTCTTGGGAGAAGGCTAGTTTAAGATTGCTTCCAGCTTTGATGCATCCATCTTCAAATTCCCCTTTGAGGCAACAAATCCCAAATAGACAAGCTCCTTCTCCATAAACTCACATTTCTCACAATTTATGGCCAGTTGTTCCTCTTGAAACTTTTTAAGTACAATTTATAAATGCTTAAGATGATCCTCTTTAGTTTTTCTAAAAATTAAGATATCATCTAAGTAAAAAACTAAAAATTTACTAATAAAATCCTTGAGGACTTCATTCATGAGTCTCACGAATGTGCTAGGAGCATTGGTGAGTACAAATGGTATGACAAGTCATTCATAGAGCCCTTCACTGGTTTTTAATGTTGTCTTCCACTCATCTCCCTCCATTTTTATTTGGTGATAGCCACTCTTAAGGTCTATCTTGGTGAAGTATTGTGCACCCCCTAAAAAATCCATAAGGTCTTCAATTATAGGTATAGGGAACCTATACCTAATATTAATCATATTTACAGATCTAGAGTCCATACATAACCTCCATGTTCCTCCTTTCTTATGTACTAACATTGTTGGAACTGCACATAGGCTAATACTCTTCTTTATTAGTCCACTGTCCAAAAGTTTTTGTACTTGTTTGGCCGCTTCTTTGTTCTGCTTGGGATTCAACTTGTAAGTAGCTTTGTTAGGAAAAGAAGCCCATCGAATGAGGTCTATTTTAAAACTTATTTCTCTCTATGGTGGTAAAGTAGCTGGGGTTCCATCACTAATAATGTCCTTAAACTGATTTAACAAATCTTGTACCTCTACAGGAATATCCATTGTCTTATCTTTCTTCCTTTCTTTAGGTTGCACAATAGTTGTAAACCCAACTCCTTTTCCATCTTTTAGAGTGTCCAAGAAATCCTTTTCACCAACTAGAAACACATTAGGTCCTATAGTCTTATCCTCTTCTCTTTCTCCTATTGATTGTATCTTATAGGTGACTCCATCTTTTTGGAATAAGTATGAATTATTTTCTCCATGATGGACTGCATTCCTTTCATATTTCCATGGCCTACCTAGTAGTAGGTGGCATGCATCCATTGGAAATATTTCACACAAAATCGTGTCTTTATAGCCACCTATGGTGAATTCCACCCAAGTCTACTCATTTACCAAAACACGTTGCCCTTTGTTGAGACAAGTAACCCCATAGGGATTACTATGAGGAATTCTCTACAATTTCAACTTGCTTACTACCTCTTCTGACACTATGTTATCTATGGATCATGAATCCACAACAACCTTGCACACTTTAACCATCATTTTTCATTTTATCCTAAAAAAGGATCTCCTTTGGCTTGGCTCCTCCTTCACAAGTTCCTTTATCAAAACTCTTCTAATCATGAGGTTCTCTCCAACCTCTAATTTTAAACTCACCTCTGGTGATTTAATACTTGCAGTGTCCTCTTGTACATAATTGATTCTCCTACCCCCTCCTTAGGAAAAAAAGCCTTCTTAGGGAATCTATAGGCAAGGTGCCCAACTTGATGGAAATTGTAGCATTTCATTGTGGAGAAGTAGGATCCTCTCCCTGATCCTCCAGAACTTCCTCTATTGCTCCTTCTAGCTCCCTTTCCTCTATAGTTTCCTCTGCTATTGGAATCCCCACTTTTCTCTGCAACTTGGATTCCCCTTGGGATCTTTGATATGCACTTCTTACACCAAAAATTCCTCTACCTCTACCCCTATTTCCTTGTTCATACTTCTTTTTTTGTTTATCTTCCACCTTGAGTTCCAATTGATAGCACTTGTGGACTATACTTGGACTCGGTAAGATGATCTCTTCTTGGATACTCCATTTTAACCCATTCAGGAATCTTTCAATCTCTATATTTTCATCTTCTATCACATTTCATCTCATACATAACTTTTGGAATTCCTCTATATAGGCACTCACATCTAGTTCTTTCTGTCTCAAATTCTATCTCTTCCTATGGAGTTGAATCTCATAGTCATCAGGGATGTATGTTTCTTTAATCTTATATATCATGCCCTTCCAAGTGGAGATGGAATTATGGCCTTTCTTCTATCTCTCAAATTGGAAAAAATTTCATCATGTCATAGCAGCTCCTCTCAACCTTGATTTGGCCACCTTAACATTTTGTACCTCACTTACACCTTCACATTCAAAATGGTTCTCAAGTCTTTCTATCCACTCCATAACCAAGTCAGGTTCCATCTTCCCACTAAAAAGAGGTATTCCTTCTAATTATTTTCCACTCATAGCCTTGAGGGCCTTAAGAAAGGGTTCTTCTTGAATGACAAGGTTTGGTTCAGGGATCTCATTTTCCACTGCTTTACCCTCCCCTTCTTGTTCAGTTACTTTGTCACTAACTTCCCCAGTCTTCACTTCTACTTCACCTAGATTCAAATCCAACTGCTCTAATCTTTCTCTAAGCAATATATTCTCCTCTTCTAGATCTTCTACCTTCTTGGCCAACTCTACATTGGTCACCATCCTAGATTCTCCAACTGATTCAAGATCAGACATACAACTCACACTAGCCAAAATCTTTAGGCTCTGATACCACTTTATTAGGGAGTCTCTCCAAGAACTAATCCTAGTTCTTCACTAAGTCTCTTTCAGTACTTCTTAGGGCTTCTTTATCACTAGAACCCTACTACCTTAGGAGGTTTAAATCTAATGTCCTCCAACTCTACTAGAGCTTCACTACCAATTCAAAGTCTTCAATCTTCTGTTCTTTCACTTGAACTCACATAGGTAAGTTTTTTCACCATGCTACTAGCTCCTTCACAATCACCTTGCATGAGTCTAGGACTTGTAAACTAGCTAATTCCATCCTCAAACCAAACTTCTTTAATTATCTTAAACTCATTTAACCATCGCTTTCCAAATTCCCTATTTTTAAGGCCTACTATCCTAGTAGGTCACAATTACTATTTTAAAGCTTTTGGGATTTATTTCTCAAAGATTACACACAACCCTCTAAACTAATTGGTGATTTAGACACCCTTTGGAAAAACATTAGATATTTTTCTGGTCTTAGTCCCCAGACTATCCGTACACTGGCAAACACTAACTGGGCTATTTTATAGGGAAACAAGCTAGTTTTCAAAATTTTAAGGAAAAATCCATTCAAATGGATTCAAAAATCCTCCAACTCACTACCAAGGCTCTATATGAACCTTCCAAGTAATTCCAAGGCATTGTATTCCTTCATCCAACCCGCTCCTGCAAGTTATAAGCCACTGTTACTCTTGCTTCCTACATGAGATATGGAAGAGCTCACCTTGGGAAAGAGCTTAAAACTCACAAACACTACTTCTAGAACCATAAAAAAAGTAAAAATACCATACAAAGACTCCATTTTCATTCCCTAAAGGCTTGAGTTATTTCCATAGTGGGAACTCACGATGCAACCCTTTTAGCTATGTACACCATATCTAGTCCAAAGACTCAGAACCAGAGACAGGAATTATTTACATGAGAAAAATAAAAATAAAAGAACTCAAAACTAGTGGGCACAAAGAAATAAAATGTTTAATCCTAATTATACACAAGGAAATATTCACTGATTCAATCCATGGGACTCGAATGCAAATCAATTTCGAGAAACTCAAGTCTTAGAAACTATCAAGTGCTTGCTATTGGAAATCATACCAAAAATATTCCAACCTCTATACAATGCTTGAGGATACCTTAAATATGTCCTCCTACAAATTTTCAACCAATATTTCTGACCCATAACTAGCTTAGGTCACATTTCAACATTTTTCCCAAATATTGTCATGCAAAGTTGAAAAGTTGCAAAAGTTGTTCTAGCAACTTTTTGCAACTTTTACATATTTTTCAATTACAACACATTGACCAAATATATGGGTTCCAAATGAAAATTAAACATCCCCTAGACCTACTTACAACCAAAATAAGACATATTGTTCACTCTTGGTTCCATTCTTCCTATTATTCCATCTTTGTCTTACAATGCATTACTTGGGTCCCTTTTGACACATTTGTCACAACACAACATAACATTTAAAACACACCTAAAGACTCATAAAACATCCTTATTTATGCACATTAACTTGAAAAGGTCTTAAAAACCAAAAATTGAGGGTTGATCACACCTAACTCCTATGTTCTCCTGCACCACTATCCCTTTAGGGGTAGGCCGAAGTCATCTTGTCCCTTGGGGTGAGGCCAAAGTTGGCCTCCCCCCAAGGTTGGGAACTTCGGGATTCCAGGCCCTTCTCGGGTTTTTCAATTTCTTCTCCCACCTTGTGTAGTCATCCCTTTTTGATTTTATTCATGAAATTGGTATAAAAGAAGGCCTACTCACTTCATTTTGGGAGAGAGGAGAGGGGTTCAAGAGCTTTTATATTTTTTATATAAGCATTCCAAGAGCATTCTTAGGAGCATTGAAGGATATCTTTTGCAACCATTGAAGACTTCAAGATTTCAAGATCTTCTTCAATAAAGGAGCTTTGAAAGAGTTCATTGGAGAAATTTTCATCATAATTCCATGATCATGCATGTTCTTTTCAAGATCTAGCTTCCTTGTTTGAAGATAGTGGAGCTGGATATAAAGGAAGGGTTTGTTCATGTGCATTTGCACATCCAACTTGAGCATATGAGTACATCTACATCCATGAATCCATGACTTTTTATGATTGATTTATTTCATTTTATGAGATATCTTACATTCCTACAAGATTCAATAACATTGAGCACATCTACATCCTTGTGAATTATGGATTTTGATCCTCCGCAAGGGTTTCTATAAAGTAAGGTGAATTTGTAAATTTGCTTTTCTTTTACATACATTTAAATTCAAGGTTAATTCATAAAATGTGTCTTGAATGAGGAAATCCACTCCCCAACAAAAAAAAAACATTTTTCTCTTGCAGATTCAGGTATACAGACTTGAAAATTTGGATTTTGAGCCGTCAGAAACAGGTTACTTTTGTAGATCCAGATTTCCAGAAAAACTCGCAAAGTAGGTGGATGTTGACTTCAGCCTAGTCCTAGGTGGATTTTATACATGTCACCATCCACCCTCCAGGTCAACATATTCCTAAGATAGAAATATTTCTATATTTTGAAGATCTCAGGTTTCTGGTTTCAGATTTGGTCTTGTTCGGGTTTCTGTGTTGTTTCGAGAGCAGAATTCTATATTTGGGTTTGAAAAAATACATTGTGATTGTTTAAAGGTGATTTGGTTTATTTAATTAGTTAATTTGATTATTTACATTTCATGTATGATTTATTGCATTAGTTTTAGCATTGTCTTTACCTTCCTAGTTTACTATACTTGACACATAGGAGATAGTATCTTATTTCTAAGCACTTGGTTAGATTCTTGTTCTGCATTGATACCCCTATATCACTTGGTTTTTATTAATATAACTTGGATCCAACTAGGGATATTTCCTCGGGAGATCTCTTCCTTTGTGGCCTTTTTCTCTTGAGGTATATATTAATTATACATTTTGGTGAACCTGACACTTTCATGCTTATTACCTTTGGATTTGATAGTTGGATGATATTTACATTATATGTTTGAGTTCACCATATAAATTTTGGTTAACCTAACACTTTCATGCATATTACCTTTGGATTTTATAGTTGGATGATCTTTACATTAAATGTTTGAGTTCATCGTATACATTTTGGTGAACACGACACTTTCATTCATATTACCTTTGGACTTAATAGTTAGATTTAGCTTTATTGCTCATACTTTATTATGGTTAGATCTAATTTTGGTGCTTGAAAAACATTTTTGTGATCTCCCTTTGTCTTGGCCTTCCTTTGTGTATGAGCTTTATTACTTTGAGTCCAACCTATAGTATCCCAATTAGAAGAAGTCATTTACTCATGGGTTCGTTTGATCTTGATTCTTCCTTCTCCCCTAGGAACCTTGATGATAACATGATCCCTCATGATCCTAATCCTTACATGGAGAATAAATCTCCTCATTATTCCCATGATGAAGATTAAGCTTTAAGAGTTCCTCCTTCCCAAATTCAAAGTCTCACTAGTGACCTTGAAAATATGGAAAGTTGGCTTATTCAAGAAATCATAATCCTGATACTATTGCCTCTATTGAAGCCTTAAGGAAAGTTATACACAATGATCAAAATGGTATTAATCTCTTGTGTGGTATCTCTCACTTTTTGATTTCTCATGTTAAACCTTTAGCCAAAGGTTTCCAGGAGTTAGGTTATGTTCTGCCTATTACAACTGTTGAACCTTCTTTACCTATTTTCGTTCCTATTCCTAGAATTCCTACTTGTGACCACATCCATGCAAGTTTCTAATCCTATACATGTGAGTCTTCCTAATTCCTACATTCCATCTCTTCTTGTGAGTATTCCACCTATTTCATTGCCTACTGCTATGCCTTCTTATCATAGTGTTCCTTTTACATATTCTAATCCTCTTCTTAACTCTATTTCTAGTGTTCCTCCTGTTACTTCCAGTATTCCTGCGATTTCCTATACTTTTTCTAGTGTATCCAATGTGTCCATGCCTACTATTTCCTCTAATTATTCAACCATCATTAGTATTTATCAAAGTGTTTTTTCCTTGCAGCAACAGATTGATTCATTAACTCAATCCAAGTTTAATGTGCCTACATGTGATATTTCTAATCCTTTTTCTTTAGAAATTATATATGCGGTTATCCCTCAAAAAGTTGACATGCCTCATCTTGACACTTATAATGGTAAGGGTGACCCTATGATTTGTGATAGGACCTTTCATACCCTATGTAGTGAATTTTCCCATGATCATAGGCTCGTGACCAAGTTGTTTACTAGGACCTTTTGAGATAAGGCCTTGCAGTGGTATTTCTCTTTACCTCTCTATTCTATTGATTCCTTTCAAAAACTGTCTAATGATTTCATTCAAAAATTTCAAAATAATATTGGTCCTCAAGTTTCTTTGACTAGCTTAATGCATTGTAAACATGAAGTTAAAGAAAGAGTTAATTGCTTTATTGGTAGATTTAAATATTTGTATGCTCGGATTTCTTATCATGTGCCTGACATTGATATACAACATATTTTTATTGCTAATTTACAAAAAAGCATTAGAGATAAGATTATGCTTACTGATTTTACTTCATTTTCCCAACTTTTTGTAGTGCTTCACCATTATCAATTACAAGTGGGTCAAATTGAGATCACCATTCTAATGGATCCTATACCAGTTGATAAGAGTGATGCCTCCTCCCATCCAAATAGGTTCCATAAACCTAAAAACTATATAAAGATAAACAAAGCATCAAATGTAGTAGATGAACAAGTAGATGTTACATCCACGGGTGTCGCTTCTTCTTCCTCTAGTTTTTTCCCTAAATGTAAGTATACTTCTTTATCTAAATCTTTGCAAACTATGGTGAAAAAGTTGTTAAATGCTAATATCATTAAGCTTCCTCCTATTAGACCTATTCACCCAAATACGATGACTTCTAAGTCCTTTGATTCCAAAGCTTTTTGTCAATACCATCATTAGCCTAGACATGATACTAAGAGATTTTGTTCCTTAAAGAATGTTATCCATGACCTGATTGATCCCAATGCTATATGTATTGATTCTTATGCTAGGCTTGGAAAAAAAATTTTAGCACCTCCTAACCAAAACCTGCAGATTTATACCAATCTTATACCTTCTCATTATACCAACACCATTTCCCAACCTTTTTCCTCTTCTACACAGATTATCTATGATGAAAAGGTGGAAGGATCTAGCCATGTTGTCAGCTATGTTGAACATGAACCATTTCTTAAACCTCAACCCCCCGCCTAAACTGAAATGTCAACCGAGTAGACAGATTCCTATTTCCTTTGACTATTCCAAAGTGATTAAAGCTCTTGATGGTCCTCTTTATATTGCTATTAGAAATTTTGGCACTCCTTCCAGTGGTACTCTTATTGATCCTACTTCCATGGTGAATTTTATAATTTAAGAGTATATTTTTAGTAAACACTTGCAATGATATTTCTATGATATGATAGATGCTTGGATTCAGACTCATAAATTCTTTCTTTATCGTCCTGACTCCTCATGGTTCTATTTCCTTTCCTGTAGAAATTTGTGGTAAAGTTGTGGATACTACCTTTGTTGTTATCCCTAATTTTGATCAATTTCAAGTTAAGCTTGGTTTTCCTTGGTTTTCCTCATGCAAGTTGTATTTTCTCCTATCCATAAATTCCTTAAGTTTCCTCATGATGGCGAGATCAAGAACATTAACCATAGTCTTTACCATCCTTATAGGCCTTGAGACTATGTTGATCTTGATTTATTTTTTCCTTCTTTACCTACGACACCTCCAACTCGTCCTAATTACCTTTTTTAATTTTATCAAGACTTTCAACATAGAAAGATCATTGAATTGAGCTTCCCCAAGCTTGATCCTATCCGTGGGATTTTACCTATTCCACTGGTTCCCCCTTTGTATGATTCTTTGAATTTTGTTGAGAAATTTCTTATTCCTATCTCTCAACCTAGTGTAGTTCCTTTAGTTCCCCCTTCACAAGGAGAAAAGGACACGATTTTTACTGATCTGACTCCACCTCCTATCTCTAGCAAGA
Organism: Thuja plicata; assembly: GCA_018584345.1. Classification (NCBI taxonomy): domain Eukaryota; kingdom Viridiplantae; phylum Streptophyta; class Pinopsida; order Cupressales; family Cupressaceae; genus Thuja; species Thuja plicata. The sequence goes on along the minus strand of MU223589.1, from coordinate 2,672,567 downwards.
CCAAATGTAACCAACATTATTGTGACCTTAGAAAGAATCATATAGCTAAAGCCAAGCCACATGCACATTCTTCCTAAAAAATTTTACCTTCCTTTTGAACAACCCCACAATAGGTAATAATAATCATGCCAAAGCTTCTCCTATGAATAGTATATTCAAACTAAGGATTATTTTCCCTATCATGAAGTGCATTTGAATTGTCAACCAAGGGATGTATACTTGAAATGGGACAACACAATTTGTGCACTAAGTCTCTCATAGAGTCGTATCACTTAAGCTGCAGGAAGGAAAATGCATGAAAGAAACTTACGCTATTATTGTAGAAAAGTAAACACACACAACTACTTAATGAAATTAACACTAATAACTATAAGCTCAAATCTAACATATTCTATCAACCCAAATCATTCACTATAATTATCCCTACAGGTTCTATAGGAACATACATAAGTTATAATGATGCAAGAGGAAATAGTAAATTCTACTTGAAAATGCTATAAATGATGAAAGTAACCTAACCTAGTCTACTCTAATCCACCTTCCAAGTGGGCCCACTTGGTCAGCTTCTGCTAACTACTAACACAAAATATAACTCAATATAGTTTGTGCATACCAGAATGTAGGACTTTTCATTAGATGGGGGGTCTATAGGACCAATAAAATCCATGCTCCACTTATCAAATGGTATGACCACCACTTGTGGATGTAAAGGCATTTCATCTATTTTTTTGGACGGCCCATCCGTTGGCATTTGTCACATTTCCTGGCATAATTGGCTGCATCTTTGTGAAGTGTGGGCCAGTAATAACATGTTATTAAAATTTTTAGAACTATCCTCTTAGCTGCAAAGTATCATCCACAGGGCTCATCGTGACAAGCATTGAGGATATCATATGTTTTATCTTCATGTACACACCTTCTCATGACTTGGTCTAGATTAGTGTAGAACAATGTATTGTCAATCCAAGAAAATTGAAATTTTTTCTCAACAAGCATTCTAATGTCCTTAGGAGAGAAATGTGTAGGAATCTTGTCAGCTGCAAGGTAATTGGCTATATCAGCATACCATGGGCTCTTGACAGCAATATGGAACAAATGTTCATCTGGGAAGGTATCATTTATCAGAGAGGTGTCAGTCTCATCATTCTAGAGTCTTTATAAATAATTAGCTACAACATTTTCTTTACCTGGGTTGTCAATTATTGTTATATTAAATTCCTGTAAGAGCAGAAGCCATCTTGCTAGCCTGCCTGAGATGTTAGGTTTGTTCATAAGATAATTTATTGTTGCATGGTCAGTATGAACAAATATTGGATAGCCTGCTACATAATGATGGAATTTATTTAAAGCCTAGACCACTTCGAGTAATTCTTTTTCAGTCACTGTATAATTTAACTCTGGCCCATGTAGACTTTTGTTGATATAGTAAATAGCATTTTCAAGTTTATTAGATTTCTGGCCTAAGACAACACCTATTGCATAGTCAAAAGCATCTGCATGTATATGGAATGGTAAAGACCAGTCAGCCCCCCTAAGAACTGGTGTTGTTGTAAGAAGGGACTTGAGCTACAGGAAAGATTCCTCACAGGCTGGTGTCCATGTAAACTCATCTTCTTTTGTAAGAAAGGTGTATAGTGGGCAAACTATTTGACTAAAATTTTGAATGAAATGCCTGTAATAGCCAACATATCCTAGAAAGGATCTAACATCTTTTTTATTAGTAGGTGTAGGCAATGTAAGAATTACCTCTATTTTTGTAGGGTCCACTTGGATGCCAACTTCTGAGATGAAGTTTCCTAGAACCACTCCTTCTTGCATCAACATGAAACATTCTCACTGTTCAGGGACAGATTATGTTCTTGACATCTGATCAACACTTTTTTCAAGTTCTTCAAATCTTCTTCAAAAGTAACACCAAATGTGGTGAAATAATGATCCATATATATTTCCATGCAATCATGTGATATATCAGTGAAAATGTTGATTACAACCCTTTGGAAAGTGGTTGGTGCATTACATAAACCAAAAGGTAACACGGAATATGCATATGTTCCCCAATGACATGTAAATGTTGTCTTCTCCTGATCCTGTAGAGAAATGATAATCTGATTATATCTAGTGTATCCATCAAGAAAAGAGTACTTTTTACCAGCTAAGGTATCTAGGACTTGATCAATGGATGGCGATGGAAAATGATCTTTCTTTGTTGCATTTTTCAGTTCTCTATAATCTACACATATTCTCCATTTACCCCCCTTTTTAGGTATTATTACCAAAGGTGAAACCCATTTACTGTCAGAGATTGGATAAATAAAACCAACATCCAATAGCTTTTGCAGCTTAGTCTTTACACTTTCTCTTAAGGTTGGGTTAATTATTCTTTGAGGTTGGCAAAGAGGTAGACTTCCTTCATTGATGTAAATTCTGTGTGTACAGAGTTTTGGGTTCAATCCTGTCATGTCTCCTTAGTCCCAAAAAAAATCCTTTTTCATGTTTACAAAGGAGTTGAGTTAACAATGCTAATTATTATGGTGGCAGTTTACTGTTGACATGAAGATTGTGGACAGGAGAGAGCTCCACATTAGTTGTTAGCTCAAGCATTGATACCTCAGGTATTGGGTTTTTAAATATCTCACAGGGTAGTAATTGATAGATAATATCAAGTCCTACTGGGAAAGCATAGTCCTCATAGGTAAACAACTGCATAATAGAGATTTCAGAAATATCTTTTTCTGTAATGAAATCATTGGTAAGGATACTTTGAATCACATCATCATTTTCTTGCAATTTCAAGAAGGATGGTCTGTATAACATAATTAGTTGAGCAACAAAGTTTAGCTCTTTTTCATCATCTCCCAAATATGGCCAAATAAGAGTACTCAGATTTGGTTGTGGTTGGGCAAGAGGATATATTGCTAATTTCTTGATTGCTTGGCCATTTTAGATTGTCATGTTACCTGATCTACAATTGATGTTAGCATCATTTGTGGCTAACCAAGGTCATCCAAGGATAACTGGATAACCAAAAAAATTGACCTTAGGTGATAATATCAGGAAGTCAGCATGATATGTTAGAGTAATTATTATTTTTCTTATTTCTTAAATCATGTATATTTAATTAGTCAATTTGTATTATTACTCTTAAGTGCTTAAGCTTTCTCTTAGGTGCATTAATAATTAATTATTTTATTAATTATTAATGTGCAACCTAGCTTTTAGTCTTTAGGGTTTTGTTCACCTTTATAGATTGAACCTTGTAATTCTTCTTTCATTAATTCAGAATATATTTTTGCTCTGCTCTTTTTGAGTTTCTCTGAGCTTCTGAGCTCTTATTTTTCCTCCTTTCTGCTTCTTTCTTGTAACAGGTACTTGCATACAGTGTTCTTCACTGGTATCAGATCAATGTTTATTAGATCCTTTATGGTATCAGAGCCCCTCTACTCCTTCCTGTTCTAGAATATTTGAAGAATGTTTTGAAGGAGAAAATATCATCTTTTTTGGGGGTTTTGTCTTCAATATGAAGGTGAATATTTTTTTTGGAGCATTTTTGGCCCAAATGAACCTCATCCTCATGCTCAGAAGGCCCTAAAACCTATATTTTTTTTATAAGGTTTGTCAATTTTGGCCTCCGTGACCTCTGCAAAAAAAAATTAGCCTCTAGGTACACTTTTCGAGGCAAACTTCATAAATAATCAAAACAAATTTAAAAAATAAAAAATAAAATAAAAAAAATTGAGTTTTATGCATAGCAGCAGCATAGCCACCATGCCACCGCCATGTGGCCCGCACGCCGCCACGGCCCAGCCTGTGCCCGGGTCGCACCCGACCGCCACCAACCAACCCCTGACCTGCCACCGCACCTAGCGCTTTACCAAGGCACCGCTTGTGCACCATCCTCGCACCACCTGCTCCCTGCCCATGCCCCACTATGCTGCCTGGCAGTCACCCACTGCATCCTACTGATGTCAGCATACCGGTAGCTGACGTTAGCATTTTGGTGACCGAATTTTTTTTGGCAGCCAAAATTTTTTTCTGGCATGATGGCTTGGTGACGGTCATACGACCGTCAAATGATTTTATGTGGATGGGTGACAGCCATTTGGACATCAAATTTTTTGCAGTGAGTGGTTTTTTCAGAGAGCTCTACATTTTGACCTCATGTCAGTCTTTTTCTCATAACTTGAGTGCATACAATATCATTTTTAAGAAAATGAGATATTGCCAGAAAGCTCTTTTCAAGACAGAGACCTCCATGCAAGTTTTGTATTTTGATTCTTCCATTTGAGTACCTTTTTTAGTCTCAAAGTAGCGGCTTCCATTTCCCTCCTCACTGCATCAGGTCACCAGGTTTTCTTCTTGTGTTTTGTGCTCTCTAAGTTATTTTTGGGTGTATGGGGGATAGTTTACTACATTATGGGGGTGAATTTTAATTTCTATATTTTACTTCAGAAAGACCCTTCTACTTCCATCTTATTTCTCTCAATGTCAGACCCTTCAGTTTCTCGACTGACACGACATAACTACCACACCTGGAAAGCACACATGACCAGGCTACTTATGTCACGTGGCTTATGGTCTTGTCTGGATGAGAACCAACCTATTTTGTAGCAGCCTTTTGAGATTCTTTAGCACAAGAATAAGATGGATTAAGTCATGGGCTTAATTAATTTGAATATTTCTAATAGTCTCTTGTTTCATTTGGAGAATTCGCACAGTCCTCGAGCCATTTAGGGAAAGTTTGCAGATCTATTTGGCACAGTGAATGAGTTCTGGGAACTACAGCTTGATGCAGAGTTGACATCATTGTCTCCTGATAGTTTTCCCACCATTGAGGACTTCTTGATGAATTTCAATGCTCTCCGTTCACTTTTATAGGGATGTGGAAAGACCAAATCAGATAATGAGTGTATCTTTCTGATACTCTCAAAGCTTCAAGGATAGTTCCATATCTTCTCCTCCACTTTCTATTCCACTATAGATGCTTTGGGTCCTAGGCATAATATGCCTTCCTTTGAGGCATTCTGTGATCGGTTGACTCAAGAGCAGTCAAAGATTCAATAGTTGAATGATACTTCTATCTCTATGAGCCATGCTTTGGTTGCTCATCCATCTTCACAAAAGCTGGAGCACAAACAAGGATCACCAACCAAAGAGTTTTGGAAGGATTCTCCTTCTCAGCATTCCTCTAGCCCACCTCCTCCAAATAAGAGGAAATCAAAGACCCAAAAACCTAAGTGTGCTTATTGTAATAAACCCAATCATGATGAGTCTCAGTGCTTTTAGAAGAAGGTAGATGGATATGCCCAACATATTTCTAATTTGACAACTCTTCTTCACAAGAGCAATATTGATATTCCTTCTTCTTCTTCTCACTGGTCTTCTTCATCATCTTCTTGGGAAGATGGGTCAAACAACGGAAAGGGTCATGGATTATGTGCATATGCTATTGCTCCCTCTTCTATATGGCTACTGGATTCAAGTGCTTCACACCATATGGCATCTTCTCAAGATTTATTCTCATCTTTTGAGGCTTCACCTACCCCAAACATTTTGATGGGGAATACTATTATGACTGTATGTGGGAAGGGTTCTATTGACATTGATGATGGTGCATTCCATGATGTACTATGTATTCCATCATTTTCCTCTAACCTTCTCTATATCTATCAGATTACTCACAGTGGGACAGGGAAGACAGTTGAGTTCACTCTAAGGGCCCGTTTGGCAGCAGGAATTGGACCGGAATTGGCATTATCTAATTTTGGATAATGCCAAATTCCATGTTTGGGTCCTTGGAAAAAAATGGAATTGGAATATATGCATGTGAATATATACATACATGTATGTGTGTATATACACATATGTGTATATATACATACATGTATGGTGTGTGTATGTGTGTATATATGTGTATATACACACACATGTATATCTCTATATATATACACACATGTATGGTGTGTGTATATGTGTGTATATATATACACATGTGTGTATATGTGTATACATGGATACACACTTGTATGTGTATATATATACACATGTGTGTATATGTGTATACATGGATACACACTTGTATGTGTATATGTATGGTGTGTATATACACACATGTATGTGTGTATATATACACACATGTGTAGATATATTATTATATACATAAATGTGTTTATATGTGTATACACATGTGTGTATGTGTGTATATATACACATGTGTGTATATGTGTATACATGGATACACACTTGTATGTGTATATACACACATGTGTGTATAAATACATGTGTGTGTGTATGTACACAAATGTGTGTATATGTGTTTATACACACACATGTGTGTATGTGTGTATACATGTGTGTATATACAGATATACACGTGTGTGTATATATATACACATGTATATATACATGTGTATATACACACACATGTATGTATGTATGTATATATACACATGTGTGCATGTGTGTATATATACACACCATATTCAAAGAAATTAAAAAATAAAGAATTAAAATTCCTTATGCATCTTCTCATTCATCTTCCGGATGAACCAAACGGGTCAGACCATATTCTGGATTTCATTTTGAAGATAAGCATCTTCTTGAATACGCAGCATCTTCTTGAATTGACCATATCCAGGATATGGTATTCCTGCTGCCAAACGGGCCCTAATTTTAGTGCACATCAGAGATAGTTTGACATGCAATATTATTTCTATAGGGACAGTTGATCATGCCACCCGCTTGTACTCCTTCTCTCATTTTGGTCCACCATCTCCATTGTCGGAGAATATCTCTCCTACTTCATGAGTACCTATTAAGGAGAAGTCAGGTCACCTGAACTTATGTGTTGTTCCTAAGATCAATGTTGTGGCTTCTACACGTCCTCCTCATGTTGAGTTTTCATCTGTTCAGCATGATTCCTCTTCTACATAACCTGTTATGGTTGCTCCTTGCATCGAGCCACCTACTCTAGTTGTTGAGGGCATATTCAAGGACATTAATCTCCTCCCAGATGATAGATTCAACCCATCTATTGTCCCACCTTCATTGGAGATTCCATTAGAGGAGTCTCATGCATTCTCCTTTGAGCATCAGTTAGGCCTTCTAGTTTAACCTCTCATTCAGGGGTTTCCTTATTGTTCCATGCGTTTGTTTCTTCCGTATTGGATTTCCATTGGTTTGATAATTTCCATAGGGGTTCTATCTTTCTAGGGTGGATTTTGTGTCTCATCCCTCTCTTAGGGGGGCTGGTTGTACTTATGGTTTTAAGAGAGTCTCTTGAGCCATCTCTTTTCTACTTTTTTTCTATCTCTTTTTGGAGAGGGGTTTTTCCCACTGGATTTTCTCCCTTTTCTCTAGTTTACAAAGATTTCCTTGTATTGTGTACTTGATCAGGCCTTGTTGTCGGGACCCATTTCTTTCTTTCATAGTTGTGCTAGGTTAGCTTACCCCTTGAGCTTAGCTTAAGGGGGGTGTTAGAGTAATTATTATTTTGTTTATTAATTAAATCATGTTGATTTAATTAGTTAAGTTGTTTTATTACTCTTTAGTGCTTAAGCTTTCTCTTAGGTGCATTAATAATTAATTCTTTTATTAATTATTAATGTGCAACCTATCTTTTTAGTGTTTAGGGTTTTGTTCACCTTTATAGGTTGAACCTTGTAATTCTTCTTTCATTAATTCAAAACATATTTTTTCTCTACTCTTTTTGAGTTTCTCTAAGCTTCTGAGTTCTACTTTTTCCTCCTTTCTGCTTCTTTCTTGTAATAGGTACTTGCATGCAGTGTTCTTAGGTGTTATCGAATCAATTTTTATTAGATCCTTCAGGATATTATGAGGAATCCAATGTGGCTACTATATCTTCTATTATGCCATCTGGGGTGACTGTTGAACTATCTACAAGTTACAAGACTATAGGAGTGGTCCTTAATCCCTCTATAATCAACCTATGCATGGTATCCCTAGTCATAAAATTTATAGCTACTCCCAAATCTACTAGAGAATTCTTCACAGACTGGCCATTAATTATGATATCAGCAACTGGGCTTCCAAGGTGAGAGTACTTTGGAATGACTGTCTTTCCCAACATAATATCTGCAAGTTGACATATAACATGTACTATTTGGGGATCCTTTTTCTTATATCCAAGATTTTTGAGGAAGGATTCTTTAATGGATTTTCCATAAAGAGGAACATCTTTGATAGCTTGAAATAGGGGAATCTAGATATGCATGTTTTTCAATTGGTCAAGGATATCAAATGGTGTTTCTTCCTGGGGTATAGGTTTGTCTATACTAAGACTTTGAGGAAAAGGAGGATTAACTGAGGTGTTAACATCCATTTGACTTGATATATTAGTTGGTGTGATGGTATTTTACAAAGTGGTTTTTGGAAGTGGTGTTGATGTTGCAGGAAGGTCTGGAACCCTTGTTATAATAGGAGGTTCTGGTGCAGGTGGGGTAGTACTAGATCTCAAGTGAATATATGTTATTTCTAATGCATAGGTAGGGTACTTTTGAGCATCAGTAGCATACATTGGTTGATGTTGTTGCTTGTTGTTAGGATTGGGTTGTGGCTGAGAAGGTAATTGTGTTGGCCTTGGAGTAGGACATATTGTTGTAGGAGGTGGCATTATTGCAGGTTGAGATACCATAGGTGGTAAGGGTTGGTAACCAGGATTTTGATTAGACCATTATTGGGGTCCTCTCCAGTGGTTATATGATTTCCAATTCCCCTGTGGTGGCTGCCATTGCTTTTGAGGCTGTGGTCATTGGGTTTTTTGTGGGTTAAGCCACTGGTTCTGCCGAGTATTAGGCTAGGCATTGTTCCAAGCAAGTTGGGAGTACTGAGAAGGATTTTGAAAATTTTAGTTCTGTCATTGATTATTATAAGGATTAGAAAATTGAAAAGGGTCCTAAGGCATACCTTTTCTTGAGGCCCATGGCCGACATTGAGAAAAAAAGAACACTTTCTCATCCTCTCCTTCTATTTTCATGTACTTAGTAGGAAGGTGTTGGTTCTCCATATTTGCCACCAGCTTGCACCCATAATCTTTCATTTTCTTGTGGTAGTTAGGGTAGTACTCAGCTAGTTGTGCCTTGGCATCTGCATGCTTCTTTTTAGCAGTCGTTATATCCGAGTGTGTGGAAACATCATTGACAATATCTTTCTTTAAATATGATAGCAGATTCAAAATTTCTAGCTTAGAAATTCCTGACCTATTCCCCGTAGCAAGTGTAGACCGAAATCCTCTGCCCTTCTTTATGGTTGATCTTGAATAGTTGAGGAAAATTTTCTTAAGATCATCTCAAGAATATTGAGATATATCTCCTTTAGCCATAAGGTCTAGTGCTTCAAGGTAGTTGTCATTTACTCCTCTCAAGAAGATGAGTTTCTATGAATCCTCCTCCAGCACATGCTGTGGATTCTTCTACAGGTTGTACAAGAAGCATGAAACATAATCTTCTAGAGTTTCATCTTCCTTCTGTGACATTCAAAAAATGTCATCCCCTCTTGATTCACCCCCTTTATAATACTCCTTATATTTTTGCAAAAATAGAGTTTGCATCTCATCCTAACTGGTTGCTGCATCAGCCCCTAATCCCATAAACTATTTGAGAGTTGACTCCTTCAGTGTTGCTTGAAAAAAATTGATTTTGTGACCATCAGTGTTGTAGTCAAAGCTTCAACAAAGAATGTCAAACTCAAACAAAAATGTGTCAGGGTCTTCAGTTATTAGAGCATAGAACTTTAGAAGTGTAGTAGTGGGTATGTTTTTGAGGTTAGCATTATTGATAAGGCTAGGAATAGGAAATGGAAAGGTAGATTGTGCTATTACTGAAGGTACTTGGAAATGAAGTTGCTGCTGGAGAGGAACATTAGCCAAAGGATTATGCACAACAGATGCACTTGGGGTGGAATCGTTAAGAAAACTAGCCAAAATTGCAGAAAAAGGTAAAATGTCAACTGGATCAAAAGGGTCTTCTTCAAATGAAGGTGCTGCAAGAAATTTAGGACTTGCATCGGCAAAAGGTAATTCAACTTCTTCAAATTCTTCATTCAGATTAACATACTCTCTTGGAAGGAATCTGTCATAGACATCTCATCTTCTTCCTCTTTGATGCATGCAAGTAATTATGTAAACTTGTGAAGAAAGTTCAGGACTACAAACTACTATCTAGGAACCAGGAAACTATTTAAAAAATGGAAAATGACTCAATAAGGTTCTTAGATTGACACCATTCCTGGTAACGGTGCCAAAAATGAAAAACCCCACAATGGGTAATAATAATCATGCCAAAGCTTCTCCTACGAATAGTATATTCAAACTAAGGATTATTTTCCCTATTATGAAGTGCATTTGAATTGTCAACCCAGGGATGTATACTTGAAATAGGACAACATGATTTGTGTATTAAGTCTCTCATAGAGTCATATCACTTAAGCTGAAGGAAGGAAAATGCATGAAATAAACTTACGCTATTGCTGCAGGAAAGTAAACACACACAACTAATTAATGAAATTAACGCTAATAACTATAAGCTCAACTCTAACCTATTCTATCAACCCAAAGCATTCACTATAATTATCCCTGTAGGTGCCACAGGAACATACATAAGTTATAATTCTGCAAGAGGAAACATTAAATTCTACTTGAAATGTTGTAAATGTTGAAAGTAACCTAACCTAGTCTACTCTAATCCACCTTCCAAGTGGACCCCCTTGGTCAGCTTCGGCTAACTACTAACACAGAATATAACTCAAAATCATTCCTTCATTATATTTCTAGAAAAATAGATTACGTGATAGTGAAATAATACATGGAATTAAAAGAGTAACTTTGCTTTCCAATTGCAACAATGGTACAACCATCCAACTTACTACAATTTAACAATCATATCCCTTTATACAGAGGATTGATATTTATTTAAAATAGAAAGATAAGGTCTGACCGATTCATGCCATAAAGAAAGGAGAATGCAACAACCCTCGATGGAATATCATAAAGATTGGATAACCGCTCAACAAAGTATTGACCATAGAGAAAATATAGCATAGTTGCGCTCCTATATTCCCTGAAATGATACTTCCTTAAATTTAGTAGTCATGTCCTATGGTGTTATAATGGTTCTCCTTATCACTGCTGAGACTTCATCATTTCCTCATCAATGTTGTCGATCCACTCTCAAGACGCTCCTTTTTCCTGGCAGATTAGTAGCACATGCATATACATTAAAGTCAACTATTCAACTTAATCCAAATGTTAGAACATAAATTCAAACAATTATATGAAATATTGTGGCACATATATAATATTTAATAAAGTATATCACTACTATCTACCCATAGGTTTTGGTGGTTCTTGATGTACTTATAGCATGATCATAAGTTCAAGTACTTAAAAGTTTCACAAGTGTTTTGGAAATGTCTTAAAACAAAGTATAGAATCAATATAAAATAGAGACAAATTATTGCCCCATCACCTTTGACCAGCCCATGCTTGAGCCTGTGGAGGAAGTTAATAATCATACCACTATTCAAATGAATAAACATGATGATTCTATTCGTATTTTGGATTCTATTGTATTAAATCTTGATGAAGAAGATACTCTTGATGATACTATTGATCCTAACAATGATTTACATGCTATTGATTCTGATGAATATGAGACTATTGATATTGATCATGGTTTTCCTAACATTCTTTCAAAATAATTATCAATCACTCCTAGTATTGAACATAGTGACCGATAACATGGTCCTTTTTTGGAACTGGAAAGTGTTCCTACTATGTTGGATGTTTCTCCTCTTTTGATTTTCCCACCTTCCCTAAATGATATAGATAGAGGGCAGGCCATGCTCTTGATTGGCTTCTCTAGCATGGTAGTCTTTGTTTGTTTTCCTTTTGTGTTGTGTTTTCCCCCATGATGTGTTTCTTATTATATGTCTTTTTAGGTTTATTTAAATGATCCTTTTTGCTCTATTGATGCAAGGTGATAAAGGAATTGAGATTTTGTAATCATTCTTCTATTTGTATATTTCTTCTTCTATATGTCGTTAAATGTTGTGTTGTACATGTGCTATTGTTTATAAATGTTCCTTTTTGTAGTCCACTTGGGATATTGCAACACAAAATCTTTTTGGTCTCCATGAAGTCAACCCAAAAATACTCTTCTTTGTAACTCTTACATGTTTTTCCTCCATTGTGTTGTAGTTCTACTTCCTTTGGGGAATGATGACATTTTCATTTGACATAATATTTCATATAATATCTTATGATCACACTGACCCTAAAGTTAGTAGATGCCTTCTCTAGGGGGCATTTCATAGTGGAAATGTCTCTAGTGGATGAATGTACACCCTGTTAAAGCCATTTCTCTCATTGAGGCACTTGCAATCGCTTTAACGTGGTGGCATACACTTTTCTCACATTTTTCACACACTCACTATGATAATTTTTCTTATTTTGAACCCCTTTATGGATTATGAAACTATCCTAAAGGAATGATTCTCTTTCGAATCTCTTGTTAGATTACTAACAATTCAGAATGCTTGGTGGTCCTTATAGTTTCATCTCTTTCTGATCCCTTAAGGATACACACATATTCCTTATGTCTGGATCACCTTTTGTGGTTTTCTCTTTTGGAAATACTATTTCTTGAGGGTGAATCCTTGATGGGTTTACTAGCATGCACACAAACTTTCTAGACTACTCAATACCATCTTTTTTTGTAGCATTGCCTTTTGGTGTGGTTCACAATAAGACACACACATCTTCCTAGGCAAGTTAAACACACTCCTTTTTTTTGTAGTGATATATCTCTTGTTATGATTTTGAAGCTAAAAATGACTCAATTCTTCTGGGGGCTTGATGGATTTGTTGTCTCCTTAGACATGACAAGATTATCGTATGCATTTTAATCTACTTTACCGAGAGTTTGATTTAGGCTCATACTCCTACTAAAGTGGGGGCTAAATGCATCATCTTAAAATGGAAGAAACCATGTTGGCACATGTTTATCCCTCCTTAGAAGGATTCTTTGGACCTAATTTAAATTCCTTTATGGACCTATGGATTTACCTTTTCTTTTGTGCTAGATCGGTCCCATATTTTCTACCCTTTTCCACTATTCTTTTCTCTCTCCCCAAGATCCCAGACCATCCCCAAATGGAATAACCCATCTCGGGTTAGGCCAAGGATGGACTTTACCTTTAGGGGTAGGAAAAATTAAGCCTATTCCTTGGGGTGAGGCCAAAGTTGGCCTCCCCCAGAGGTTGAGCACCTCAGGATTCTGGGCCCTTCTCGGGTTTTTTCAATTTCTTCTCCCGTCTTGTGCAGTCGGCCCTTTTCAATTTTATTCATGAAATTGGTATAAAAGAAGGCCTACTCACTTCATTTTTGGAGAGAGGAGAGGGGTTAAAGATATTTTATATTTTTTTCTACAAGCATTCCAAGAGCATTCATGATCATTCCTAGGAGCATTGAAGGGGATCTTTTGCAACCATTGAAGACTTCAAGATTTTAAGATATTTTTCATTCAAGGAGCTTTGGAGGAGTTAATTAGAGTCATTTTCTTCATCATTCCATGATCATGCATGTTCCTTTCAAGATCTAGCTTCCTTATTTAAAGATAGTGGAGTTGGCTATCAAGGAAAGGTTTGTTCATTTGCATTTTCTCATTGGATTTAAGCATATGAGTACATCTACATCCATGAATCCATGACTTGGTATGATTTATTTATTGCATTTTATGAGATATATTGCATTCATACAAGATTCAATAACATTGAGCACTTCAACATCCTTGTGGATTATAGATTTAGATCCTCCGCGAGGGTTTCTACAAAGTAAGGTGAATTTGTACATTTTCTTTTCTTTTACATACATTTACATTCAAGGTTAAATCCTAAACCACGACTTGATCGAGGAAAGCCCCTCTCCCCCCAAAAAAACATTTTTCTCTAGCAACTTCAGGTATACAAACTTGACAATTCAGATTCAAAGCCATCGGAAACAGGTTACTGTCACAGATCTAGATTTCTTGAAAAATTTGTAGAGAAGGTGGATGTCGACTTCGGTCTAGTCCTGGGTGGATTTTTTTCATGTCACCATCCCCCCTATAATTTACCATAGTCATGATACAGAAAGGTTTTGTTAGTAATAACTGAGAGGGGGGGGGGGTGAATTAGTGGCCTCAAAAATGTATCCTTCAAACTTAACCACCAATCAATAAACCTCAGATTATTATGTCCCTACAAGATGCATGCCATGAAATACTACTAATGATTAATTGTCTTTCAGTTTTCTCTGACAATCCTTATTCTTTCTTATTACCGATAAGCAGTATAACTATTTACCGAAACTCAGTAAATAAGCAGAGTATACGGATCAATCTAGAGTTACCTATGTAAGATAAAAAATAGTAAAGAAATGAATCATACACACATAACACATGAATTTTTAACATGGAAACCCTATTAAGTGAAAAAACACTAGGACCGGTACCCCAATTTTCCACTCTTCTAAAGTGAGCCCTGTTAGGAGACAACCCTGTTAAAGGTTACAAACACACTATTAAGTGTGACCTTGTTAGAGGATTTTATACATAGAGGTTGTCACTTAGTATCGGGAATCTATTACTACCATCCTTGAATCAGCCTCCTTCTTAGACTGTCAATAGGTATCGGGTAAGTCCAATGCTACTTTCATGAATCAACCTTTTTGGCACTCCTTGAGATGTACCTCAATATATAGAAGATGGTTAAGTCCTGCTTGGTTAAGAGACTTGATGCTTCAATGGTTAAACTGAAACACTATGAACTGTTCATATTGCAACTTTGAATTGCATATTTTCAGATCTATTTAAGTACATTACCTCTCTGACCAATGTATCAATTAATCCTTGTGCTCCATACTTTCTTCTCTGTGATGTTGTGCTCACTGTTTGTCGGTGTTTGCAGAATTCCTTAGCTCTTCCTTTAGCTTGTTTGATCAGGACTGCATGAAGTTGTTCTTCATCAGTTTCTCTTTGGCATTCTCTTTTTATTCACTCCCATTAATCGCATTTGTAAATGAATTAAGCTTGTCTCTTATATAGACATGATATTCATTATTTCTTGATACTTGATTCTTGGCGTGAAAAAAAATCTAGCCAATTAGATTTAAAGCATAAATCCTGATTTCTCTCATAGATATCTTCTTGCCAACTGTACAAATCATCTTTAAATCAATCACTTATCTCTGGTCAAATAAAACAAAGTAGACAACCAGTTAAGTCTATTTTTAGCTCTGCCAGCTAGATATTTTGTCATTTTCTAAACTTTCTGTTTCGTCGGTCAACACTTCAGTTAGTCGTTAGTGAGACTCCAGTTAGCTTCGTGATCTTCGTCCATCAGGCATCATTGGAATTTTAATCATCTGGAAACACTGTCTTTATCTCATCGGCCATCTTGTGGTTTTTCTTTGTCGGGCAACACTATACTTCTGATCATCGGGTATCATTGTGACTGTTCTTCTTTACTCTGACCATCGGTGTTGTTTGTCACTTAGTGAATACTTGACTTTTATGCATTTCTAAAAGCATAACCTTTGTTCCTTTGGTTTTCTTAAGTCTTTGGCATTATTTACATAACCATACATATGATATCAAGTTGACATCAATTACAATACAATACATTAACTGATTTAATGCCTTGCATTATCTTCAACTTAACATTGTCAAACATTCAATCAATTACATGTCATTAATCTCTCCCTTTGGCATTGATGGAAACATACTATATTATCACACTATAATATTTTTAATACAATATGAAATACAACAATTGAGATTCATCAAACTACCAATCTATTTGTTTTGATAACCGATAAACGTCTGACCATCGGTAAGCTCTGTTTTAGGTTAGATTTGATTCTTCCAGCTTTCTGTCTTCTGATGTGTTGTTTTATCTCCTTGTGTCAATCTCTCTCCCTTTCTTGTTCTTCTCTTTTGATATATTTTTCTCTTGTCAGAAACTCTCCCTTTGTATAATCTTTCCATACAATTTCTCTCCCTAAGGATATAATATCTCACTGTTGGAGTAATGTGATAGTGGTTAATCTCTTTCCCTTTCTAGAAAGATCTGATAATATGGATAATTTCTCTCCTTTTGAAAACAATGCCAAACAAATATTTTATGAATATCTGACATTCATGTCAAACACTCATTTATCTCCATCCATAATATATTCTTTGAATTTCCCTTATCCTTCAAAAATATGCTCTAGTTCTCGGTGAAGATATATACCTGTCTATATATAGATGTAGCTTTGAAGTTCATCTCTTTGCTTGCATCAACATTACTGATATTTTGATAATATGTAGGCTGATGCAGCCTTCAGTCATTTTACTGACTGGTAGACAAGGGTTTAACCCCTAGTCTTTTTCTCAAGTACTCAAATGTGTCTTTGGGCAGTTGCTTGGTGAAGATATCAGCTAATTGTTCTTTGGATTGCGTATACTCAAGTGTCTTCCTTTTCTTGAACTTGTTCTCTCAAATAATGATACTTGATAGCAATGTGTTTAGTCTTAGGATGCATGACTGGATTCTTGGAAATGTTTATTGCACTGGTGTTATCACAATAGATAATAACTAGTTCTAAGATCTTCATATGCATACCTTCTAGTAATTGTTTGATCCATGCAATATTTGAGCAATTTGTAGTAGCAGCAACATACTCTGCTTCTGCAGTAGACTGAGAGATGCATCCTTGATTCTTGCTAATCCATGTGACAAGTCTGTCGCCCATAAAGAATGCTCTTCCATTTGTGCTCTTTCAGTCATCAAGATTTCCAGCCCAATCAGCATCGGTAAACACCTTAAGTTAAAATTTACCTTCTCTTCTATACCATAAGACATATTCCTCAGTATTCTTTAGATATCTTAAAATTATTTTCATAGCAGTCATATGTGATTCCCTAGGGTTAGCAAAAAATCTTGCAACTATTCCTACTACGTGTGCAATATCTGGTCTAGTGTGTACAACATACATGAGTTTTCCAATCATTGATCTATACAAAGTCTGATTTAACTCTGTTGTCTTGTCCTCCTTTTTCAACTTACATCTAGTAGCCATCGATGTTCCAACTGGTTTGGAATCTTCCATCTTGAATATTTTCAGGACCTCTTTAATGTATTTGGACTGTGTAATGAAAATACCTTCACATTGTTGCATGATCTGTANACCAAGAAAGAACTTGATCTCTCCAAACATAGACATCTCAAACTCTTTTCTCATCTCATTAGAAAATGATTTGCATAGCATATCATTGCCTCCAAATATGATGTCATCAACAAATATTTTAGCAATCAAGTGTTGGCATCAATATCTTCCTTCAAATAAAGATTATTGTTTTCACTAGTCCTTACAAATCCAATACTTATAAGATAGGAATGAAGTCATTCATAACAGGCTCTAGGAGCTTGTTTCAATCCATACAAGGCTTTATGAAGTCTACATACCATGTTTCTCTTGTCTGGATCTACAAACCCTTCTAGTTTCTCAATGTATACCTCTTCTTCAAGTATTCCATTTAG
>MU223589.1:2631510-2654742 GCA_018584345.1 Thuja plicata | reverse complement strand
TCTTGGCACAAGTGACCATGTCTTGTTCTTCTCAATCTGTTCAATCTCATCATTCATAGCACTTATCCATTCTTCATTATCAAGTGCAACATTGACAGATTTTGGCTCAAACTCACAAATTAAACAACTTGAGTTTAAAGACTTACTTCTTATTCTTGTACCATCTTTCTTATCTCCTATGATCTAGATCTCTGGATGGTTCCTTCTTACATATCTTACAAGTAAAGGTACAACTCTTTGTCTATCATCTTGATCATCATGTTGTCCTTCATTATGTTCTTCATCACCTTGCACATTATTTTGATCATTATCCCGACCGTCGATATTTGCAGCCTGACCATTGGTTGCAACATTCTGTTGTTCTGGAATTAAGCACTATTGCTCGGGAAGAGTGTTGGGTTCTTCACAGTATACAAACTTCTTGTAGTCCTCTGGTTCTTTTATGCTTTCCAGCTCATTCTTCTCTGCAAATTCATCCATCTTTACATTTGCACTTTCAACAATTTTGTTAGAGGCCTTAATAAGACATTTATAAGCCTTGCTTTTGGTGGAATATCCTAGAAAGATACCTTCATCACTCTTGGCATCAAGCTTTCCATTTCTATCATCCTTTAAGACATAACATTGACTACCAAAGATTTTGAAGTAACTTACATTGGGTGTTTTACCATACCATAGCTCATAGGGTGTCTTCTTTGTGTCCTTAAATTTTACTCTGTTTAATGTGTAGACAACAGTACTCACAGCTTCCCTCCAGAAGATTTGGGTGATGCCTTTCTCTATCATCAGTGTTTTGGCACAATCAACTATTGATCTATTCCTTCTTTTAGCAATCCCATTTTGCTGTGGTGTTCTTGGTGCAGAAACCTATCTTTTTATACCATGCTCATTACAAAAATTAGTGAATTCATCTGATATAAAGTCTCCTCCTCTATCTCATCTCAAGCATTTTAAATCCTTACCACTTTGTTTTTCTACCAAAGTCTTATACCATTTAAACATCTTGAATGCTTCAGATTTATCTTTTAGAAACATAAATGTCATCATTCTATAGTAATCATCAAATAAGAGAATAAAATATCTATCTCCATAATACCTCTTTATCCTCATTGGTCCACATAGATCAATATGGAATAATTCTAGAATATCATCAGATGTATGCGTTTTACTTTTGAAACTAGACTTTGTCATCTTACCTTTTTGACAATTCTTGCACATGATGTTGTCAGGATTTGACATCATCGGTAAGCCTCTTACATTTCTCCTTCTTCTTATCTTCATCATGTTGTCAAAATTCACATGACACAATATTTTGTGCCACAACCATATGTCTTTGTTTCTAGTCATTAAGCATGTGGTGTTAGTATCATTCAGATAGAATAAGTTACCTTTAGTCTGTTCACCGATACCAATCAGTCTTCCTGATTCATTGAAGATCTTTACATTCTTATTCTCAAATGCTACTCTGTGACCTGAATTATTCAACTGAGAAACACTCAACAAATTATAATTCAATCGTTTTACCCAATAAGCATTTTCACATTTAATCAGGTTATTCAACATTATAGTTCTTTTACCCAATAAGCATTTTCACATTTAATCAGGTTATTTATAATACAATATGAAATACAATTGTTGAGATTCATCAAACTACCAAATAGTTTTTTTTGATAACCAATAAAAATGTCTGACCGCCGGTAAGCTCTGTATTAGCTTAGATTTGATTCTTGCAGCTCTTTGCGTTTTGCTTGTTCTGATGTGTTGCATCCTTTCCTTGTTTTAATATCTCTCTTTTGAATGTTCTACTTCTTTGATGTCTCTGTCTCTTGTTAGCAACTCTCCCTTTGGATATAATCTCTCCCTGTTGGAGTAATTTGATAATGGATAAT
The DNA here is from genome assembly GCA_018584345.1 of Thuja plicata. Classification (NCBI taxonomy): domain Eukaryota; kingdom Viridiplantae; phylum Streptophyta; class Pinopsida; order Cupressales; family Cupressaceae; genus Thuja; species Thuja plicata. The sequence continues at coordinate 2,652,853 of MU223589.1, read as the reverse complement.
CTTTCTTCTTTTTCTAAAGACTGTGATAATATGGATACTTTCTCTCCCTTTGACAACAATGCCAAACAAATATCTCAAAGATATCTGACATTAATGTCAAATAATCATTTTCTTCCATCCATAATATATTCCTTGAATTTTCCTTATCCATCAGCAATACAACAATATGCTCTGGTGCTCGGTTATGATATATACCTTCTTGTATATAGATGTAGCTTTGAAGTTCATCCTTTTTCTTGCATCAACATGAATGATATTCTGATAATATATAGGCCGATGCAACCTTCAGTCTTTTACTGACTGATAGACAAGGTTTTGACCCCTAGTCTCTTTCTCAGGTACTCATATGTATCCTTGGGCAGTGGCTTGGTGAAGATATCAGCCAATTGTTCTTTTAATTGCACATACTCAAGTATCACCTCTTTTTCTTGAACTTGCTCTCTTAAGTAATGATACTTGATGGAAATGTGTTTAGTCTTGAAATGCATGACTGGATTCTTGGAAATGTTTATTGCACTAGTGTTATCACAATAGATAATCACTGGCTCTGAGATTTTTATATGCATACCTTCCAGTAACTGTTTGATCCATGCAATATTTTAGCAATTTGTAGCAGCAGCAACATATTCTGCTTCTGCAGTAGACTGTGAGATGCATCCTTGCTTCTTGCTAGTCCATGTGACAAGTCTGTCACCCATAAAGAATGCTCCTCCAGTTGTGCTCTTCCGGTCATCAAGATTTATAGCCCAATTAGCATCGGTAAACACTTTTAGTTCAAATTTGACTTCTCTTTTATACGATAAACCAAATTCCTTAGTATTCTTTAGATATCTTAGGATTCTTTTCACATAAGTCATATGTGATTCCCTGGGGTTAGCAGAAAATCTAGCAACAATTCCTACTACATGTGCAATATCTGGTCTAGTGTGTACAACATACATGAGTTTTCCAATCATTAATCTATACAAAGTTTTATTTACCTCTGTTGTCTTATCTTCCTTTGTTAACTTACATCAAATAGCCATTGGTGTTCCAACTGGTTTGGAATCTTCCATCTTGAATATTTTTAGGACCTCTTTGATGTATTTGGATTGTGTAATGAAAATACCTTCACTTTGTTGAATGATCTGTAGACAAAGAAAGAACTTGATCTCTCCAAACATATACATCTCTAATTCTTTTCTCATCTCATCAACAAATGATTTGCATAGCATATCATTTCCTCCAAATATGATGTCATCAACAAATATTTTGGCAATCAAAGTGTTAGCATCAATATCTTCTTTCAAATAAAGATTATTGTTTTCACTAGTCCTTATGAATCCAATACTTATTAGATAGGAATGAAGTCATTCATACCACGCTCTAGGAGCTTGTTTTAATCCATACGAGGCTTTGTGTATTCTACATACCATGTCCTTCTTGTCTGGATCTACAAACCCTTCTGGTTGCTCAATGTATACCTCTTCTTCAAGTATTCCATTTAGGAATGCTGACTTGACATCCATTTGATATACTTTGAATCCTTTGAATGCAACATAAGCAAGTAGTATTCTTACTCCTTCTAGCCTAGCAATGGGTGCAAAGGTCTCTCCACAGTCTATACCTTCCTCTTGTGCATACCCTTTGCATACTAGTCTTTCTTTGTTCCTTGTGACTTCCCCACTCTCGTTTAGCTTATTCCTGAATATCCATTTTGTACCGATGACATTCTTGTCATCTGGTCTTGGCACAAGTGACCAAGTTTTTTTCTTCTCAATCTTCTCAATCTCATCATTCATAGCACTTATCCATTCTTCATTATCTAGTGCAACATTGACAGATTTTGGCTCAAACTCACAAATTAAACAATTTGACTTTAAAGAATTACTTCTTGTTCTTGTACCAGGTTTCTTATCTCCTATGAACTGGATCTTTGGATGGTTCATTCTTACATATCTTGAAAGTACAGGTACAGTTCTTCATCTATCAACTTGATCATTTTCTTGATATTCATTCTGTTCTTCATTACCTTGCACATTTTCTTGATTATTATCTTGACTGTCGATAACAGCAGTCTGACCGTCGGTTGCAACATCCTGTTGTCCTGGGATTAAGCATTATTTCTTGGGTAGAGTGTTGGGTTCTTCACAATATAGAAACTTATTGTAGTCCTCTGGTTCTTTTGTGCTTTCCAGCTCATTCTTTTCTACAAACTCATCAATCTTTACATTTTCACTTTCAACTATTTTGTTAGAGGCTTTGATAAGACATTTAAAAGCTTTTCTTTTGGTAGAATACCCCAGAAAAATACCTTCATCACTTTTGGCATCAAGCTTTCCATTTCTATTATCCTTTAAGACATAACATTGACTACCAAAGATCTTGAAGTAACTTACATTGGGTGTTTTACCATACCATATCTAATAAGGTGTCTTCTTTGTGTCCTTCTTCAATTGTACTTTTTTAGTGTATAAATAGCAGTGCTAATAGCTTCCCTCTAGAATATTTGGGTGATGCCTTTTTCTATCATCAGTGTTCTTGCACAATCAACTATTGATCTATTCCTTCTCTCAGCAATCCCATTTTGCTGTGGTGTTCTTGGTGCAAAAACCTGTCTTTTTATGCCATGTTCATTACAAAAATTAGTGAATTCATCTGATATAAATTCTCCTCCTCTATTTGATCTCAAACTTTTCAAATCCTTACCACTTTGTTTTCTTCCATAGCCTTATACCACTTAAACATCTTAAATGCTTCATATTTATCTTTTAGAAACATAACTGTCATCATTCTAGGGTAATCATCAACAAAGAGAATAAAATATCTATCTCCATAATAGCTCTTTGTCCTCATAGGTCCACATAAATTAGTATCGACTAATTCTAGAATATCATTAGATGTATGGGTTTTACTTTTGAAACTAGACTTTGTCATTTTAGCTTTTTGACAATTTTTGCACATGATGTTGTCTGGCTTTGTCATCGTCGGTAAGCCTCTTACATTTCTTCTTCTGCTTATTTTTATCATGTTGTCAAAATTCACATGACATAATATTTTGTGCCACAACCATATGTCTTCGTTTCTAGTTATTAATCAAGTGGTGTTAGTATCATTCAGATAGAATAAGTTACCTTTAGTCTGTTCACCAGTGCCAATCAGTTTTCCTGATTAATTGAATATCTTTGCCTTCTTGTTCTCAAATTCTACTCTGTGACCTGAATTATTCAGCTGAGAAACACTCAACAGAATGTAATCCAATCCTTTTACCCAATAATCATTTTCACATTTAATCAAGTTATTCAACATTATAGTTCCTTTACCTTCAACCGGACAAGGTGTATCATTACCCATTCTTACTGTACCACCATTATAATACTCAAAATTATTAAACTTTTCTTTGTCACCGGTCATGTGGTGAGTACAGCCACTATCTATAATCCAGATGTCATTCTTGCTAACCTTAGATATGAGTGTAGTTTCTACATACCTTTCATCTTCATCTGAATCATCTTTCACAGCTACAAATACCATCTCGATGTCTTCATTAGGTTCGGTGTCAGTATCTTCATCTTTGCAAGAAGCTAGGTAGCTAGCCTTCTTGCCTTTATCCTTGTAGTCTTGGGTATCTCTTCTTTCTAATTGTCGGTAACTTCTGTAATCTTTGTTATCACTTGTGTCATATTTCTTCTCAAAATATCTATCATTACTTTTGTCATCTTTTCTTCTGTTAGGACATCTTTTAGCAAAGTGTCTAATCTCTCTACAATTAATGCATACAAGTGGTAACTTGCCTTAAATCATTCTACCAACTAAATCTTCTTTAAATCAATCACTTAACTCTGGTCGAATAAAAGAATGAAAACAACCAGTTAAGTCTATCTTTAGCTCTTGCCAGCTAGATATTTTGTCATTTTCTAAACTCTTATGTTCTTTCGGTCAACTCTACAATTAGTCGTCAGTGACAACTGGCAGTTTCGTCGTGTGACTCCAGTCAGCTTTAGGATCTCCACCTGTTAGGCATCATTGGATTTTACTCATTGGGTAACTTTGTTCTCAGCTCATCGGGCATCTTGTGATTTTGCTTCATCAGGCAATACTGTCTTCTGGTCATCGAGTATCATTGTGACTTTGGTTCTTTGCCTTTACCGATAGCATGCACTCTATCCGTGTTATCTATCACTTAGTGAATACTTGACTTTTATGCATTGCTGAAAGCATAATCTTTGTTCCATTGATTCTTTGAAGTCTTTGGCATTGTATACATGACCGTATAGATGATATCAAGTTGACATCAATGACAATACAAACCATTACCTGATTTAATGTCTTGCATTATCTTCAAATTAACATTATCAAACATTCAATCAGTTATATGTCATCATACCACTCGTCATTCCTCCACCACAACAGTAATAATTGTAATTCACTATCAGAATTCCTCTCACAAGTGCATTTAATCAACTCTTATTTCCTCAAGGTCCTACATTCTACGCCCAAGCGACAATACCTTTAAACATTTCCTCAACATCCCAACTAAGGCCTAAAATCCAAGCGTAATCCTATGCACCCACTTCCCAAAAAGTCTCCCAAACCACTCAAGCTACACAAGTCCCTCATGCATCTCAAATAACTTCATCAATTACATGGCTTCAAGCCCAAAACATGGGCACAAAAATTGTTTCTTAACCCCTTTGCTACCACATAATTCGCAGCAACACCAACCCAATCTCAACAATCAACATTCACCAATTACTTGTTCATGCCTCCATCCACAACAACATAAACCATACCACCTCCCCAACAACCAAGTGCTTCTGCCCACATCAAATATCTTTGTCCTCCCTCTAGAGGTATGAACACACAAAGCATTTATCCCTCTTGTGGTGGCACCGACACACAACAAACCTATGTAGGTCATCCCTACGCTCTCCCTACCTAGAAAGCTTCATACAAGACACAACCTTCCTACCAACAACATTCATAGCCACAACAAACCTTACCTCCACTCCCCCAATTTTATTACGTCCATCAGCAGAAGCCACCACTATTGCATCCCATTTATGCAGTCAATCAATCTCCTTATCATACTCCATAATATCCCCCTCAAAATCCTCCATATTCCCCAGCACCATCTGACACATACCAAGCACTAGGATCCAATGTTATGGGAGTACCCACTCCATCTCCTATCAACTCGGACCAGGAAGAAATGAAAAATGCTCTCAAGGAGCTCCATGCAGAGACTGATAGCAAGACCTTCAAGTTTGAAGAAGTGTGTGCATATCTATTTGATCATTCCATCAAAACAATTCCCTTCCCCAAGCACTTTGAAACTCCCAAATTTTACAAGTATAGGAGGAAAGGAGATCGCATCAGTCATGTCAAAGAATTTTACATGGCTTTCCAAGAAGTTGCCTCTAATGACAACTATATCATGTACCTCTTCCCGAATATCTTGGGGGGGGGGGACAGTTCTTGAATGTTTTTGCAAAATCCCCTATGGAACAATCTCAACATTTGCAGAGTTGTCTGGGAAATTCATATCACAATATGTGCATAACATTGAGAGTGAACTATCTCTTTTGGACCTCTATAATTCTAAGAAAAAGGGGGCTGAAAGCTTAGAAGATTACCTCCAAAGATGGAAATACCTTACTATGATATTTTATATAAACCCCCTGAGAACCATTTAACGAAGATATTCATTGACAACCTACATCCGAAATTAACCCATCACATGTGCATGAATTGTCTTCAAAACTATCAAGACATTTGAGGAAAGGGAATGGACCTTGAAAAAGTCCTATTGGGCGATGGTACTATCAAGAACTATAAGGAAACACAACATGATAGGTCCAACAAATATCACTCACACTATTGGAACAAGCATAAGCACACAGTAACTAACGGTGCCACGGACACCAAGCATGTCCAAATAGTCATGGTTGGGCCAAAACAACCAAAACCTCTCATTTGTCAACTGATTTCCAATAAAACAAATGCTATACCAGTCACCCAGGGACAATCTAAACCACCTCAAAAATACCCATAAATGCACATTCACCCCCTGTTGTGAACCCCTGGATGTCATCTTCCATAGAATGGCTAATGCCAATTTGATTGTGTGCCCACAAACCCAACCCTTTGACAAGTCTACTATGAAACCTGCATGTTATAAGGAGAACAAGTACTATGATTACCACTATGTTAAGGGACATGCCACTGTAAATTTCATGAAGCTAAAGCACTACATCCAGGATATTATAGATTGCAAATAAATGACAGTTGATCCTTCATCATAGACCTCGTCTAACACAAACCTCCAGATATACCAAAATTTCTTTCCTCAACACAAAATTGGTAACGGACCTGCTAATCCCAATCTATCCTAGTTCCAAGGAAAAGGAAAACAAAGTGATCAAGCTGATGGAAAATATTATACACTTCCCATATCAACTACAATACATTTGTCAGTTGCATCTCCCAAGTTGACTACTCTGTTAATGTAATCCATGTCAAGGGTGCAGAAAGTCAATGTGTAGTTACCACTCGTTGAGAAATAATATCTATTTCATGTACCACTAATGATTCTCCCTCTAGCACACAATAAAATCTCTTGGAATACCTCAAGAATATGCCTGCACAAATCTCTATTTTAGATCTCCTCTGCACCTCACCCATCCATCAGGAGATCCTAAATAAGGCCTTACAAGAGTCATGTGTACCCAATAAAATTGACCATACACAATTCTAGGACCTAGTAGGACACTTATCGACATCTTGTGGCCTCTTTTTCAGACCCTCAAACATGTCATTTGTGGAGCCAAACTATATTTTCTCACTCTGGATTGTTGTCATGGTCAAATATTTCCCATTTAAAAGGGTCATGATAGATAATGGTTCGGCCCTAAATTTATGTACCTTAAAATTTATAAATCAAGTGGGGTATACTTAAGTAGACATATCACATGTGTTCATCATCATCAAGGCTTATGAAAACCTAGAATATACCTCTGAAGGTACCATCTCACTACCCATCAAGTTGGGACTTGCAATGCAAGATATCATATGTCATGTTGTTGATCTTGACCTTCCATACAACATTCTCCTTGGTCACCCTTGGATCCATTTTATGCAGGAAGTTCCCTCCAAATTTCATTGGTGCATCAAATTTCTTCATAATGGTTCTAAAGTAACCATCCATGCTGATCCCTGACCCTTCACATACTTTCGTGCCCTAGAAGCCCCATTCCCACATTCAAATTATTGCCCAGGCATTTGTTGGAATTATATTGGAATGATGTACTGAGAGGGGAGGGGTGAATCAATACCTCTAAAAATTTTCTTGGTTAGCCCATTAACCCTTAATCATCAGTTTTTAAATTATCTTATCTAACTATTCATCTTTATTTATGTATATGCAATCATATCATAAGCTCTTTAATATGTAACCATAACATAAACATTCATGAAAATAGATAACACATAACACAAGATATGATATCATAGAAAACTCTTGTTAGGAAGTAAAAACTGTGGTGGGGATTTTTACCCACAAGAATTCACTATCTGCAGATAAGAAGGGGCTGGTTAAGGCTTACAATTGGTCACTTTTGATGACCTACCCTGTTAGAAGTATTACAGTGGAGACCTGTTAAGATCTACTTCGTTTGAAGCTTTAGCAACACTGTTAAGAGATTCGGAAAGAACTATTAAGTCCACCTTTTACAAAAGGATTTTAGATGTGATACACTTGTTAGAATGCAACTACATAAGTCTTTGATCTGATGATGTATGCAATATTTAATTGCTGATAATAGATCCTATTAAGCTTCCTATGTATAAGTAATCATCCTTCCATGATTGAATAATACCTTTGTGTGCTCATCGATAGCCTCTATGTGTTCTTGACAACTGATATGATCTATTTTTGAACTTTGCATGAATTTTTCCTTCTGCTCCTTAGATGCTCTTCATGGCTATCAACAACAATGAATTCATCTTTCACAATTGATTTGAACATCTATTTATACTAGTGTTTAGCTCAATTCTTGATTCACGCTTCGCAAGTTAACTCGGATCCAAGGTTTACAACTTGACCTTGATCTTTAGTTACATATGTTTTAGATCTATTAGGATGCTTTAAAACATTTACATAAATCTTGCTTGACCCTCAAGTTATGATTTAAAACAAATTAAAACTCTATAAATAGAATTACATTGCTTTATCTGACGTGTAAAATTTAGATCCACTATTTGCGGGTTCTCTAACTGACTGTCGGTTCTGACTGTCAGTTTTCTTGGTCATCGATGTTCCTTTCTTGAACTAGTCATCGAGTATGCCTTTTCTATTCCATCAGTTTTGTTCTCAAAACTGTGTCGTCGGTGTTGTTCTTATTGTTATGTTATTGACCCGTTGGTGATGTCCTGTTCACTTCGTCAGTGCAACACTTGTCAGTGTTCGTCGGTCAATTCCATACTTAGCATTTTCTTGTGACCTTTGTGTTCTATTGGGTATGCTCGTTGTTTTCTGGTAATGCTTGTAGCCTGCCGGTAATGCTTTTAGTCTACCAGTGATCTTTGTAGTCTGCCGGTGATCTCTGTCAATGTTTTTCACTGAGTATACTAATGGAAAAATTAATGTCATCAATCTCCCCCTTTGACATTAGTATCAAAAACATGATATGTGCAACACACTGAGTGTATTAGTATGTACACCTGTGTATACTACTTCCTTAGTCATTTGAATGACTCCCGACCCTATGTATATGCTGATAAGTGTAAGTGTATATACATATCCTTATGTAATTTTCTTTTCCTCTTTTTTTCTTTGTAATATATATTGTACATATATATATCTGTTCCTTCTACACATAAAATATACATTTCCTTTCTGTTCCTTTTGTACATACAATATACATTTCCTTTCCTCCTTTTTTGATTCTAAAGGCAAAGGTGCTTACAACTTGTCAAAAAGGTGGGAATGTGAGGACTTGATCTCCTCCATCTTTTCCCATTTCTCCTTCAACATTTCTAGAGCCATGTGCACCAGTGATATCCAAACATGTATATCATAGATGCTGTCTACTACAGACATCTCGGGGGTTGCAATAAGATTTCTTGCATCAAAAATATACTGCTGTAAAATTGTAAGATTAGGCAGAATGTATGCCTATAGTTTTGTAATCTCACCTCTTAGTTGTGTTTCAGCATCCCATATTTCTTTCCTTAGCCTGTTAGCTTCTATGATCTTGTCATGATGCACCTTTATGCTATCTACATGTGAGGTTAGGCTTTGTGCACTGGCTGTGACATTTGAATCTTGTTCAATGCCACTTCTTGGCTGATTTTGTCAATTAACTTGTATTGGTATTTCTTTTCTGCTTGTTCTTCCATAGCTTGTTCTGCATCGATATTCTGCTCTGAGATTGCATCGGTAAGAACAACAATTTGTTCCTTAACTGTAGCATTTGCTTCAAGTTTTACTTCAGGAACAAGTTGTTGGAGAATATTTATTTCTTTGTCAAGTGCTATTGTTTCCCTGTGTTCTTGTATCATTTTCTTTTGAATGGCTTTTCTTTGAAATAGCACTCCAAACTCTTGAAGTTTATCACTGTCCAAAGTGGTAATATCCCAGTTTGAAACTTCTATCACTTCATCCAGTGTAATAGCCAAGATGTCTTTCTTTACTATTTTCTTCTTCTTCTTCGGGTGGGTGGTAGATTGATGTACTACCATCTGTAAAGCATGAGATTGGGTTGATATGGTGGGTGAGGGTCAAGAAGATGAGGTGTCCTTTTGCATTTGTTCTGAGTCCACCGGCTGGTTTGGTGAAGACGTCTCCTCATTTGCCTTGGGTGTATCAACAGATATATCATCTTTGAGTTTTTTTCCTTCATCCTGCTTGACTCCTTCACTTTTCTCTTTTTCTTAAACCTTTCTCAATGTATCCTTTGTTTTATTATCAGCTTCTTTGTTTTTTTCATTTGACACTTCTTGCTGATTGTCAGTTGCATCTTTCATTTCTGTATCTATATCCTTTTGAGTGTTGGGTGCAACTTTGTTTTCATCGATACCCATATCCTTGGGTATATTATTATCTTTCTGAGATGATTTATCCTGACTTGACTGAATATCAATAGCATCTATTAATATATTCATGTTTGTCGGCATATTGACTGTTGCAGTGTCAATAGTTGTATCCTATTCATCGGTATTTCCCTTTGCAACATTTATGTCTTCATCTTTTTGAATTTCTTTTGTAGGGTCTTTTCCTGTGGTGTCATTGGCAATGTTGTCTAACCATGATTCATCATTTATGTCATCATCTAAGTTACCTTTTATTGACAATTCTTCTTTGGTAACTTCTTCATCCTCTAAGCTGATGTGGATGGGCCTTGTTGGTACTTGATCATCATCACCGTCTTTTGGCTAGTCTTCATCTATAATTTTAGTCTATTTTTGTCCTGTTATTTGTACCTCTTCACTATCTAGCTCAACTGTTGAGTTATCTATTTTAGTGATAGTTTCCTTCTTATAACTGCTTTCCTCATCAGGGTTGAGTATGTTACTCCATATATTATGTGTTTATTGTTCTAGCTCTATAAGCTTCTCTTTAAGAAATTTATAAGCTCTCAACTTGGGTGAGAAACTTTTTGCATGTTTCTCCATGATTTCATTGATTTCTTCTCTCTTTAATTCAGGAGGCATAAGAGAAACCAATACTCTTTCTCTTATCCTTTTCTCCTCATGGAGTGCAAAAGTGAATCTAGAAGAAATTCTAATCAATAGTTCTTGTGGTACATCCCGTGTAGTGAATTGTAGTGGGACATAATAGTGTCTGCACATCTTAGCTATAAGTGCATCTTCTATCTTATTCTATTCTACAGAATCTCATCTTAACAATTTCCTAATCTTAGGATGTCCAATAGATGTAGCTTCAGAAATATACTTACATATTTCATCAATGTCTTAAGTGGGTGATGTAACCTTTGTTGTTTCCTTTGTTTGTTTCATAGTGTTAGGTTCATACATAGCTGAATCTTCTAAGTCCTCATTAGTGCATCGAATTTCTTCATAATGGTTCTCAAGTAACCATCCATGCTGATCCCTGACCCTTCACATACTATCATGCGCTAGAAACCTCATTCCCACATTCAAATCATTGCCTAGGCATTGACATCGGCATGACAATTGCCAGCTCCTCCAAATCCCTCATTGATCCAGAAACTATTGTCACCTCCACACTCTCCACTATCAAGATCAACAACAAAGGTTTTGGGGAATATATCTTATCAAATACATTCACAGTTGGAGTCCTACCTCTTGATCCAAATACTCAAGGGCTCCCATCCCACTAGGGACAACTGGAGAAAAATGAACCACAACCAAGACAAATCACCTTGTCTACATTATTATCCTATGGGATCCTAAACTATCAAGAAATGGAACTAGACATTGACAGATGGTTGTAACGAGATGATCAAACCCGTTATAAAAAGCACCTCGACTAATTTAAGGAGCAATACTCTAAATCCCACAATCTATTTACTAAAAAATGGAACTATCATGGTGGAGGATTGGGCCATGAAGAGAGTGGTATGCAAGCCCCACTACAGGCACCACAATGACTAAGGAATTGGGGTCTTGGATTTGGTCTAGACACAACTAGGTGAACCAATACAAACAATTATACTTATTGTAATACCCTAGGAAAAATAGTTGAGGTCGAAGATGTCCCTGAAGAGGAGGTTAAGAGATCATATGATGATATCCTTGAAGATTAAACTTTCCTTCAAAAATTTTTCCTTCGACAACTCTCCATAAACCTATTGAACTTCCACTCATCCACCCTAAACTCATAGACCAGGATCAACCAAGTGTCCCACATATCAATGAGTTCCAAAGCGAGGACACACTCTGAAGATTCATAGGAGCAACAACACCATAATAAGATAAAGATAATGATTCAACATATTGCTACAAATTGGTCCCAAAGGAATATTTTTGGGAAGGGGGATTCTTTAGCCACAAAAATAAAAATAAAAAATAAAAACATGAGTATTTTGGTGAAAACCCCTCTGGGGCACTATTTGATTCCAAAAAAGTGAAAACAAAGGGAATATCTTCTGGCGAAAAACCTATTTGAGGTGCCAAAGGATGAAGAAACTCCTCTTCCTCTCATTCATGATTAAAAGCCAGAATAATCATCTATTCTCATCGAAGAAACCAAGCCTATCAATCTAGGAGCATAAGAATGTCCAAGAATCAACTGCATTGCAGCATCATTATTAGAGGTAGAAGAAGAAGCTCTCACTGCACTTCTCTAGGAGGATACAATTAAATTTGCATGGTCTTACTCCCACATGCCTGGGTTGGAGCATGGCCTAGTTGTGCATCATCTTGTAGTAGATCAAAATGCCAATCTAGACAATAAAAAAATTCAAAAAAGAACCCTAAGGTAGTCGTACTAGTCAAAGCAGAATTGGAAAAACACTTTCAAGATAAGATCATACATGTCATTGATTACTCAGAATGTATTTACAACATGGTACATGTTTCCAATTCATCAAGAGAAATTATAATATGCACATATTTCCAAGACCTCAACAAGGCATGTCCTAAGGATGATTTCCCCTTGCCAAATATTGATATGATCGTTAACCTTACTACCAGACATGAGATGTTGTTACTCATGGATGGTTTCTCTAGCTATAATCAGAGACACATCACGGAATAAGATTATCATAAGACAACATTAAAAACCACATGGGGTACCTAATGTTACAACATGATGTATTTTGGTTTGAAAAATGCAGGGGTCACATATCAAAGAGCCATGACTATCATATTCCATGACATGATTCACAAGATTCTTGAAGACTATGTAGCTGATATTCTGGAAACATTGAAAGCAAGGTTAGACCATATAAACATGGTGAAATGTGTATTTGATCACCTCCATCATTATGGTTTGAAGCTCAATCTAAAAAAGTGTGTCTTCGGAGTTACATCTAGAAAAATATTGAGGTTCATTGTATCCAGAAGAGTTACAGAAATTGATGCAGATAAGGTTAAATTTATAATGGAAATGCCTCCTCCTAGGATGCTCAAGAAGCTATGTAGTCTACAAGGTAATTTATAGTCCATCTATTGATTCATATCATAGTGGGTGGATAATTTCCAACTATTTACCCATCTGCTGCACAAAGACACCAATTTAAAATGGGATCCTTTATGTAAAAGTAGTTTTGAAAATTTCAAGGAATATCTAGCCAATCCACCCATCATCATACCACCTACTCCAAGGGAACCTAAAATTTTGTACATATCATTAACCACTACATAATTATGGGCACTCTCGGATCATCTTGACAACAATGGAAAACAAAGAGATATCTATTACATCAGTCGTAGGCTTTTTAGTTGTTGGTTGTATTCCAGGTTTTGTTGGTTTGCCCTAAAATATTTGATTGCCTTCATGTAAATTTATTTCCTTAATCAGAAAGTGTCTCATTATCGTGGTATCCCTATGAAATTTCTGGGTTTTTGCGACAAAATCCACATGAACAGTGCAAAAACCCAAAACCGTAAGCTATCTTCTAAGTCAAAATGCAAGAAAGCCCTAAAAATGTCAATCAGGTTTCTATTTTTGCGTTACCTTTTTGAAAAACTTAAGTCATGTGCCTTTTTCAATGGTTGCCTAGTCGCTTGATCTCAGAAGCATATTCCATTTAGTTATGAGGCTTCATGATTAACTATTGTCAGCATGTCTCTTGAAGAAACAAAATATTCCTTATTTTTTATGAGACTTGGTGAAACCCTTCAGTCGTAAAGTCTCCCAATGTAGAAACACATCAGCAGTTAACATCTAAACAAACAGTTTAGTCGCAGTGTCGCACAAAGTTTCCAGCAGTTAGTGATTTGTTATGAGACTTAGTGATTGCTTTAGTCACGGGGTCTCCAAATTGAGATGTAGTTAGGTGATATGATAAAGGATTTTGTCACGTAGTCTCTGAGTAAAATGACAGTTAAGTAGAAGATACCGAGACTTTGTGACAAACCGCAAGGTGTTTAGAATATATGGTAATCGGGTAGTCACTGGAGTAAGATGCTAAGTTAGTATTTAATCAGTGATTCAGAGACACACAGATAGAAGAGACATGTGTCGAAAATGAATAGAGTGAAGGTTATTCATGTGGTCTCCCAAAAGGAAAAGGTCATCTGGCGATTAGGAGACTAAAGGTATAAATTTCTATGTTGTCGCATAGTCTCCAAATGAGTTAAAGCTTTTAAAATATACTCAGCGACTTAGCATAGCCATCAGATGTTAAGTGTAATAAGATCAATTGTGGTTGCTAAGTCTCCATCAAATCTGCATGAGAGTAAAAAGTGCTCGTGACAATGAGATAACCTTTAGTCGCGTGGTCTTTGAATTAAAATCAAAAGGTAAAGGTTGTCGTGTAGTCTTTGAAAGAAATATCAGATAGCATTTTAATTAGTGATTGGGTGACTAAGGTTTGTCGCAGGGTCTCATGATGGGAAATAAACACTCAGTGACTTGGCAATAACAGTTAAATGTAAAGATAAGGTTAGTCACAGGGTCTCCAAATAAACTCTAAGTTAAGCATTTCATCTAGTGACTTTGATTAATGCAGTCGCATGATCGCCAGAAGTTAACTGTGGTTAGCTAAGTAAAGAAAATCATATAGTCGCTAGATCTCTAGAAGAATTGAGGGTTAAAAGATTTGGTCAGTGACAAGGAGATACTGTGCAGCCGTGTGGTTGCTAAATATGAAAAATGATAAAAGGCGGCAGTTGCTGACATGACAATGTGAAAGATTTAGTGTCCAATGAGGATCTAGAGGATTAATTACTATATGAAAAAGGGTAGCTGAGATGTCTGATGGAGAACCAATCATATGAAGACATGTCACCCTATTCAAATTTTATAAGTGTTTTTCTAAAGATGCATATATATGATTTTGATTTCCTGTCACACTCATGAACTATAGCTAGGATTTCAATTAATTCTACAGCATGTTAACTTGAAAACAAAATTGATTGTTTTTCCAATAATGAGCTATGTACTTGGGAGAATTACCATAAAGAGTTGATTGTAGGTTCATTTCCACTTATTATACATTCAGATTTAGTGAGGAAGTACAAGGTCTTTTGTTTTCAGAAAGCAGAAATTGATCAGTTGCAGGGTACCTATCTGGTTATCAAGTTTCCTAAATTATTAGGCAGTGAAAAGAGAAGAGCAGTAAGTGCTCAACATAGATTTGTTTCAATATTGCTAAGAGAGAATGTTGATACATAACAAGATGAGCAAGGCTATCAGTGTGGCTTCAACTAGTAGAAGGAGTGATGAAGTAGATGATGATGCAAAAGGGAAGAGGAATTACTCTGATGAGTTCTTAAAGTTGTTGCTAGGGTCTACACAGAACAAGAGGGCCAATGCAAATTTGCTGGTAGATGACTACTATGAGATCAGAGATGCTCGCACTCTAGGATCAATAGGTTTTTCTCTATATAATTACTTCTATAATAATTCTGATAAGGCTATCCCAATATCAAACCCTTGGACTAGTGGCCTTGCTAGGTTAATTGTTCCTGATATTTATGTAGACGTAGATTTGTTTCTAGGTCTTGCCAGCCACTATGATGCCCATTCTAAAACAATTAAGAAAAATGATGGCACTGCCTTATTAATTTTAAATAGGAATTCATTTATGCAAGCCTTTGGCTTATACAATACCATGTCTACCAAGGTAAATCTTACTAGGCAAGAGGAAAGGTATAGGTTACAACCTAGTGCTACTAGAACCCTATTGCAGAAGCTTATTCTTAAGGAGGTTAGGAATCATCTTACTCCTATACCTGGTACTGCACCCTACTTCTTTAAAGACTTGCATTTTTATATCAAGTATATTGCCTATGCCTTGTGTAGAGTGTTAGGGATAGATGGAGGGGCAGAGAAGATAAATCTTGGGATTCTGATGATGGTGTTAGACTTGCAAGATGTGCATTCTAGCACCAATTATGATTATATACAGTACATTATGGATAAAATGCATGAGGGGTTTATAGCTGTGCAGAAGAAGATGAAGGACCCTAAGGAGAAGGAGCCTAGGTTCTTCCACTATTCCATCTCGATGCATTTGTTGTTGAATTTTAACTATGGGATTATGAATGTGAATAACTTGAATCCTCAAAGGATTTTCCAGGACCGGCCTAATCCTATTCAGTTTTGGGTTAGGATATGGAATTATACATCCAAGGACTGTGACTTTTGTGGATTTGAATATTGGAATGTATATCCATTAATGCAGAGTATGGGTATCAGCAAAACCAAACTCCCAGTAAAGGTGATACAGTTGTTAAGACCTTGTGAGTATGTAGACAAATGGGAGGGAGATCACAACTAGGGAAATTTCTTCTTAGAAGAAAATTTTACCATGATTAGGGTATATGGATGCACACATCCACCTCATGTCCTACCCTATCATGTTCAATCCAAATTTGCTTCCATGGAGTTTATCTGGCAACTATTGTTGACAGACAATGAACATTTTGCACCACATAGGAAGGGGACCTTAACCCCAAGACAGTTTAATATCTTTAACTTTACTATTGGCAAGGGTGCCATTGATTCAGTAAGTGAATGGTTGGAGAGCTGCAAGATGGGGGCATCGTCATACAAATATATTGACCCTGAGGGATTCATGGCATGAGTTAGAAAATTTTTGACTCCTACCATCCCCAATACATATGTGCATGGTTTCTGTGTAGAAGAGGATGTCACAAGAAATCTTCTTGCTGAAGATGAGATAAGAACAAGAAGGGAGATGATTCATGAATTGTTGAATCTAGAAAAAAACATAAAGAGAAATGGATTGTCTTTTGGAAGGTTTTACATTGACTTACCATATTTTGACAAGATTAAGGCTATGATTGATAATTTTTATGTACTCTGTGAACAATTGGATAATGTTTTGGATAAAAAAGGAGCAAAAGAGCCTATATATTCAAAATCAAAATATGAGAGTGATAGTGATGGTGATTATGCCCGTCCACCTCAATTTGATCAACCACAACAGGATGTTGCAGTGGTAGAACAAATACAAGGAGAACAAGGCCACATCATTGACCTAACTGAAGTATCATAGCCAGATAATGTAGAAGAGCCTACTACAAAGAGGCAAAAAGTTGACCCTGGTCAGACCTCCTCTGGTAGGAAAGAGAAAAAAGGAGATAGAACAAGTGTCCTCATTCCTGGAAATAGATTATATGATCATAATCTAAGGAAGATAATTAGATAGGGGAAAAGGAAGCAACAAGATGAGGAAGAAAATGTAGAGTTGCCTCTTAAGGCATGTATTGATGAGAGGTTATTGCATCAGCAAAAAATTTTGAGTGATAACAATTTTGTCAAGACTAATGAATTCAAAGATTTTCTGAGGTGGCACAAGAAAGAGCAGATAAGGGAATAGTTAAAGGTAGATGGAGAAGAAACAGTTACCAATGAGGCTTTGTTAGCTCTACAAACCTATGATCCTAACAGTGAGGATGTATCTCCAGAAGAGGCTAGGAAAATGGTTCTGAACAGTGGCATTTTGCTTGCTGAGGGCTAGGATTTAGCCTCAGCATTCATTATCGATCAGATCAGGAAGCAGCCAGACCTAAAATTGGAAAGTGAGGTTCAGATGGGTGACATGATAAAGGGATTTGGATATAGTCCAAAATCACAAGATTTTTCCATGTGGAGCCTATGTCCTAAAGACCAAAAGCATCAATTAGTGAACATGGTGGGGAACCAAATGGTCTGGACTGTACAAAAAACTGGAGTTCTGGAAATTTCTTAGATCATGACTCATTGGGCTCACTTGAATGAAGACAAAACAAAGCAATTGTCTAAGAAGTGTAGCATTTTGATTGAGGAAACCAGTGCCCTAGAAAAGGATAGGGAATTGTGCCATATAAAGATACATCAGCAAGATAAGGTAATTGCTAAGTTGTTGAAGCAACTAGAAGAGAAACCTGAAGTGGTTTATGTGCCTCCAGAATAGGCCTTACAGATAGAGGGAAAAGAAAAATTAGAGGAAGTGGCTGAGGTAGAAGATATGGGCAAAAATAAAATTGAGATAGCCCTAAATGCATTAAGATGCATTCCACAGCATTGGATTCATATACTCAAGGATAAAACAGATGTAATCCTAAATGCTTACAATAAATTTCCCACCTTGCATACAGAAGTGACAGGGTACATTGCCACTTTGAACCCTTACTTTGTTAATTGGTCTCCTAGGGTCCAGTTATTTGAAAAACTTCCCTATTTGTAGCCTCTTAGGTCAAATCTTCCTGAAATTGTGATAGAGGTGGAGGATGAAATCAAGAAGGTTAACATAGCCTTATCATTCTTCAAAGGTAAATTGAGTCAGGTAGAGGCTAAGTTGAGCCTTTTTTCCCCAGATTTTAATAGATTTGTTCCTCCATTAAGAGGAGAAGATGATCAAATTAAGGCCTTGGAGGCCTGGAGGAGTGAATTTGATAACAAGATGCCAAGTAATGAGGCATTTATTTAATGATTTGATTTAGATATGGAAGGTTTCAATAAGATTTTGGATGAAGCCTTCAAGGCAGAAACTAACATGAACAAGTTCTTAATGGATGTTAAAAGCATCACAGATGTTAGATGGGAAAGACAGAAGGTGTAGGTACAAAGTACACAAAGTTTTAATTGGCCAACAGAGGATGAAGTGACAGCATGGGACCTGATGACTAAGCCCAAGAAAAAGAATCTTGTGGTGGAGGAGGAAATCCTAGATGAAGAATAAAGGGGAACACTTGGCGCCTAGCCATTGAGCACAGGGAGGTTAGTTATTACTAAAGACAAGTGTATGTTAGCCTGAATTGGTGGTTACTTGATCTCACAATGAATATTAGATGCTATCCTAAATACTGTCAGACAAAGGCACCATATTCTAGATGAAGAAAAAAGAATATAAGATCTTATCCCCTATTTTTTTTCTCTCCACCGCTTCTACATTCTCTTTCTTTGTCTTTTCTATACTTTTAAGGTTAGGTTCCTTAAACCATCTGAAGCTTGTTGCATCCTAATGTTAAGGATTCCAAGATGGTTAAGGACCTATAAATAGATCAATTTTGTAAGAGCTAAAGAGGATGAAATATATTGAAAATCAGACTTTCTTGATTTGTGTCTGTCTTCAAGCTTTTTTAAACTTTTCATGTATTGAAGCAAAAACATATGGATAAAATACAGTGCAACTTTACTCTATCTTATTGTTGTCTCTTTACTTGTTGTGTATGCTCTTTTATGTTTAAATCTATAAGGTATCTTTAAGCATATTGGTTACAAGGTAATTATCTAATTTCTTGCAAGTTTCTTTCAAGGAAAGAACTAAGTTTTGTGAGTAGTTTCAGGGAGCATAACAATATTTGAGGATTTGATACAATATTTTAGAGGTGACAGGATAGTTTGTAAGGCATTTTATCTGAGTTGCATGTAGGTTGTAAGGCAGCTTACAGTATTTTGTTCTATTTTTCTGTGGATCTTCATTCATTAACTCTATAATCCCAAGGATAGGCACTGGTCTAGGAATTGGTTTGGTAATCTATCATCATCTACATATTCAATATCATTTAAATAAATTAATTTCAGAATATTTGTGTAGAATCAACTGTGTGATTACAGTTGAATTTTGTTTATTTCTTAAAGAGTAAATCAATAGGTTATTCCTCGTAGATTCATAAGAGTTATAAAAGGAAAGAAGAATGAAATTCCTCATTATGCTGATGTCTTCTATCACTAAGATATTGATTTGGATTGTCAAGATCTTTCTTAGAATTTTCATAGTTATCTGCATTATTATATACATGTCCATCTAAAAATAGAGCATTCAGCACATAAGTTAAATCCACTCTAAAGTTACTGTCAAGTCAGTAATCAGTCATAGGTAAAACCTGCCTAAGTCAATGGATCTCAAAAAAGAAGGAGGTGATAATAGGCATCCCCAGTGTTATCAAAATACCTCATCAATTAGTGTTTTTCTCTTGCTTGAGTCAGAATATCAAAAGACATTGGGAGTCATAGAGTTATCCAAGTATTCAAGCATCTTTAGAGACCCTGTAAGAAAAAACCCTAACAAATTGGCGACTCTACTGGGGAGTTTAAGATTTTTACAAATCATACCAATTGTAGTTGTCAAAATTATCCTTTGATAAGTATTCATTCATCCCAAATCACTGGGTGGTGACTCTAAATGGAAATGTCTAAGATTAGTGCAAAGTTGATAAATATCTTTCAGAATGAATACTAGGTCAAGGATGAGAAGTGATCCTGAGAAAGTGTTATATGGTGGACTCCCATCATCCTCAAGAATGGAAATGTCTTGGAGGAAAAAGAGAAACCATGTTAACATGGATGAGACCCCTCCAATAGGTAAAGAGGGTAATGTTAGGAGAACCATGAACAACAATCAACATTCTCATGATGGAAATACTACAGAATATGAAGAGGCTATTGAAAGAGTATTAGAGACACCTACATTTACTTCTAATTCAAATGAGAGAGAAGAGACAAGTACATCTATTTCAGATTCTTAAGATGCTCCCTCCGATATGCTATCAAATGAAGAGAAGTTTATCATGAAACAACTTGCCCTAGTTCAACAAATGAAAAGGGAAAGAGAAATGAGAAAGAAAAAACTTGAGCATAAGGATGTTGGTAAGAGAAAAAGAAGAGCTTCAAGACATCAAAATATGAAAGATACAGAGAGGTCTCAAAAGGACCAAGAAATAATACCCACTCATAAGGTTTCTACTTCACAGAAGGACAAAGGTAAACAAAAGATGAGTGAACACAGAGATCAAGAACCTAAGTTTCAGAAGCCTTTGATAGAGCAAATGTCCAAGTTGGATATTGACTTGGAAAAATTGAGAATTGAAAAATAAAACATGAAGAAAATGTTGGAAAAAGTACAAATGGAAGCTATAACAGTTGAAATGAAGAAAAAGATAGATTTTTTGCAGTCTTCAAAATATTCTCATTCTGGGCCAGAAAATATTACTACTTCTAAAGAAAAGGCTACCACTTTCAAGGAAGATGATAGTTTTCAAAGGAAGCCACTACATACTGAAAGGTATAAAAAATTTAATTTTTTTGGTATCCCTGGATATCCTAATGCTTTCTATAAAGATGTGGGTGATATAGGAGAAAAGCTCCCAAAGTTTGTAGGTAACAATGTTATTTCTTGTGAAACACATTTAAGAAAGTTCATTGATTTTGTTGATGATTTAAATATCATCCATGAAGATGTGTTAATGAAATTATTTGTTC
>MU223589.1:2606608-2617533 GCA_018584345.1 Thuja plicata | reverse complement strand
AGAGTGTGGAGGTCATTTTTCTGCTAAAACTACTGCCCACAAGATTTTAAGGGCTGGGTATTATTGGCCTACTTTATTCAAGGATACTTATGTACATGTCAGGAAATGTGAACCTTGTCAAAGGTTTCCAACAAATTGAAATTTTTAGGTGCTTTGTTGCTAAACCCAGTAAATACTGAAGCTCCTTTTACTATGTGGGGAGTTGATTTTATTGGTGAATTTTAGGAAAAATCTAGTGGGGGACACATTTGGATATTAGTTGCTACTGACTACTTCACCAAGTGGATTGAAGCCATCCCTACAAAGAAAGCAACAAGTAGGGTAGTTACTAAATTTCTCATGGAGAATATTATGACCAGATTTGGTGTACCTGCTAAGTTAGTAATGGACAATGCCATGAGTTTTAGATCAAAAGAAATGACAAGTTTTTGTGAAAAATATGGGATTACAATATCATATTCATCCCCATATCATCCACAGGATAATGGACAAGCTGATTCTAGTAACAAGAGTATATTGAAAATATTAAAAAGGACTTTGGAAACGAATAAAAGAACCTGGCACACTAAGTTGAAACTAGCACTTTGGGCTGACAGAATAACACTTAAAAAGGCATTTGGAAAGTCTCCATTTGAGCTGGTATATGGTCTACAAGCAAGATTTCCTATCAACAATTTATTGCCAATATGTCAATTTATACAAGAGGAACATTTAGATGTTTCTGATAATATGCAAAATAGAATGATGCAGTTGATTGAATTGGATGAAGCAAGGAGAAATAGTCAAAAGGAAAACATAAAGTTGCAGCAGAAGATGAAGTACCTTTTTGATAAATGGGCTACTGAGAGAAAATTCCAATCTGGTGACCTAGTTCTCCAATGGAATGCAAGAGCAGAGGACAAAGGAAAACACAAGAAGTTTGAGTCTTTGTGGCTGGGGCCATTTATTGTCTTAGAAATTTTTGGAAAAGACTCTTACTTATTAAAGAACATGGAGGGAGAAGATTTTGAGTTGCATGTGCATGGGAAATTCCTAAAGCCCTTTTTCAACTAAGAATCAAAAGTTTATGTACAAGTATGTATTATATTGTGAATACTTTCCCTGTGTATTTGTAAGTGTTGTAAATAGTTTCCCTTCTGTTTTAGGTTAGTTGGTGTCCTCTCTATTTTTTGTAAGGTCTGTAACCAGAGATTCTATGGTTCTTTGCCATAAACTATGTTTATTCAATCCTCAGGTAGAGCCACTGTTGGTTGTATTCCAAGTTTTGTTGGTTTTCCCTAAAATATTTGATTGCCTTCATGCAAATTTCTTTTCTTAATAAGAAAGTGTCTCATTCTCATGGTATACCTATGAAATTTCTAGGTTTTTGGATCAAAATCCACATGAACAATGCAAAAACCCAAAACCCTAAGCTATCTTCTAAGTCAAAATGCAAGAAAGCCCTAAAAATGTCAATCAGGTTTCTATTTTTGCATTACCTTTTTGAAAAACTTAAGTCATGTGCCTTTTTTAGTGGTTGCCTATTCGCTTGATCTCAGAATCATATTCCATTTAGTTATGAGGCTTCATGATTAACTGTTTTCAGGATCTCTCTTCAAGAAATAGAATATTCCTTATTTGTTATGAGACTTGGTGAAACCCTTCAGTCATGAAGTATCCCAATGTAGAAACACGTCAGTAGTCAACATCTAAACAAACTGTTAAGTCACAGTGTCGCACAAAGTTTCCAGCAGTTAGTGATTTGTTATGAGACCTAGTGATTGATTTAGTCACGGGGTCTCCAAATTGATATGCATTTAGGTGACATGATAAAGGATTTTTTTGCGTAGTCTCTGAGTAAAATGATGGTTAAGTAGAAGATACCGAGACTTCGCGACAAACCGCAAGGTGTTTAGAATATATGGCAGTCGGGTAGTCGCTGGAGTAAGATGCTAGGTCAGTATTTAATCAGTGATTTAGAGACAAATAGTTAGAAGAGACATGTGTCCACAATGAACAGAGTGAAGGTTATTCATGTGGTCTCCCAAAAGGAAAAGGTCTTCTGGCGATTAGGAGAATAAAGGTATAAAGTTCTATGTTGTCGCGTAGTCTCCAAGTGAGTTAAAACTTTTAAAATATACTCAGCAACTTAGCTCAGCTGTCAGATGTTAAGTGTAATAAGATCAACGGTGGTCACTAAGTCTCCATCAAATCTACATGAGAGTAAAAAGTGCTCATGACAGTGAGATAACCTTTAGTCGCGTGGTCTCTAAATTAAAATCAAAAGGTAAAGGTTGTCATGTAGTCTCTGAAAGAAATATTAGATAGCATTTTAATTAGTGATTGGGTGACTAAGGTTTGTCGTGGGGTCTCATGATGGGAAATAAACACTCAACGACTTGATGATAACTATTAAAGGTAAAGATAAGGTTAGTCGCGGGGTCTCCAAATAAACTCTAAGTTGAGCATTTCATTTAGCGACTTTGATTCATGCAGTCATGAGATCGCCAAAAGTTAACTGTGGTTAGCTAAGTAAAGAAAATCATACAGTCACTAGATCTCCAGAAGAATTGAGGGTTAAAAGATTTGGTCAATGACAAGGAGATACTGTGCAGTCGCATGGTCGCTGAATATGAAAAATGATAAAAGGTGGCAGTTGCTAACATGACAATGTGAAAGATTAGTGTCCAATGAGGATCTAGAGGATTAATTACTATATGAAAAAGGGTAGCTGAGATGTCTGATAGAGAACCAATCATATGAAGACATGTCACCCTGTTCAAATTTTATAAGGTTTTTCCTGAAGACGCATATATATGATTTTCATTTCCTGTCACACTCATGAACTACTGCTAGGATTTCAATTAATTCCACAGCATGTTAACTTGAAAGAAAAATTGATTGTTTTTCCAATGATGAGCTATGTACTTGGGAGAATTACCATAAAGAGTTGATTGCAGGTTCATTTCCACTTATTATACATTCAAAATTGTAGAGCGAGGAAGTACTAGGTCTTTTGTTTTCAGAAAGTAGAAATTGATCAGTTGCAGGGTACCTATCTGGTTATCAAGTTTCCTAAATTATTAGGCAGTGAACAGAGAAGAGCAGTAAGTGCTCAACATAGATTTGTTTCAATATTGGTAAGAGAGAAGGTTGATACAAAACAACATGAGCAACGTTGTCCGTGTGGCTTCAACTAGTGGAAGGAGTGATGAAGTAGATGATGATGCAAAAGGGAAGAGGAATTACTCTGATGAGTTCCTAAAGTTGTTGTCGGGGTCTACACAGAACAAGAGGGTCAATGCAAATTTGTTGGTAGATGACTATTGTGAGATCAGAGATGCTTTCACTCCAGGATCAATAGGTTTTTCTCTATACAATTACTTCTATAATAATTCTGATAAGGCTATCCTAATATCAAACCCTTGGACTAGTAGCCTTGCTAGGTTAATTTTTCCTAATATTTATGTAGACGTAGATTTGTTTCTAGGTCTTTCCAGCCACTATGATGCCCTTTCTAAAATAATTAAGAAAAATTATGGCAGTGCCTTATTAATTTTGAATAGGAATTCATTTATGCAAGCCTTTGGCTTATACAGTACCATGTCTACCAAGGTAAATCTTACTAGGCAAGAGGAAAGGTATAGGTTACAACCTGGTGCTGCTAGAACACTATTGCAGAAGCATATGCTTAAGGATGTTAGGAATTATCTTACCCCTATACCTGGTACTGCACCCTACTTCTTTAAATACTTGCATTTTTATGTCAAGTATATTGCCTAAGCCTTGTGTAGAGTGTTAGGGATAGATGGAGGGACAAAGAAGATAAATGCTAGGATTTTAATGATGGTGTTAGACTTGCAAGATGTGCATTCTAGCACCAATTATGATTATATATAGTACATTATGGATAAAATGCATGAGGGATTTATAGCTATGAAGAATAAGATGAAGGACCCTAAGGAGAAGGAGCCTAGGTTCTTCCACTATTCCATCTTGATGCATTTGTTGTTGCATTTTAACTATGGGATTATGAATGTGAATAACTTGAATCCTCAAAGGATTTTCTAGGACCGGCCTAATCCTATTCAGTTTTGGGCTAGGATATGGAATTATACATCTAAGGAATGTGACTTTTGTGGATTTGAAAATTGGATTGTATATCCATTAATGCAGAGTATGGGTATTAGAAAAACCAGACTCCCAGTAAAGGTGCTGCAGTTGTTAGGACCTTATGAGTATGTAGACAAATGGGAGGGTGATCACAACTAGGGAGGTTTCTTCTTAGAATAAAATTTTACCATGATTAGGGTATATGGATGCACACATCCACCTCATGTCCTACCCTATCATGTGCCATCTACAGTTGTTTCCATGGAGTTTATCTGGCAACTATTGTTGACAAACAATGAACATTTTTTACCACATAGGAAGGGGACCTTAACCCCAAGATAGTTTAAGATCTTTAGCTTTACTATTGGCAAGGGTGCCATTGATTCAATAAGTGCATGGTTGGACAGTTGCAAGATGCGGGCAGCGTCATACAGATATATTGACCCTGAGGGGTTCATGGTAGGAGTTAGAAAACTTTTGACTCCTACCATCCCCAATACAAATGTGCATGGTTTCTGTGTAGAAGAGGATGTCACAAGAAATCTTCTTGATGAAGATGAGATAAGAACAAGAAGGGAGAGGATTCAGGAATTTTTGAATCTAGAAAAAAAAATAAAGAGAAATGGATTGTCTTTTGGAGGGTTTTACATTGACTTACCATATTTTGACAAGATTAAGTCTATGATTGATAATTTTTATGTACTCTATGAACAATCGGATAATGTTTTGGATAAAAAAGGAGCAAAAGAGCCTAAATATTCAGAATCAGAATATGAGAGTGATAGTGATGGTGATTATGCCCATCCACCTCAATTTGATCAACCACAACATGATGTTGAAGAGGTAGCACAAGTACAAGGAGAACAAGGCCACATCATTAACCTAACTAAAGTATCACATCCAGATAATGTAGAAGAGCCTGCTACAAAGAGGCAAAAAGTTGACCCTGGTCAGACCTCCTCTAGTAGGAAAGAGAAAAAAGGAGATAGAACAAGTGCCCTCATTCCTGGAAATAGATTATATGATCATAATCTAAGGAAGATAATTAGACAGGGGAAAAGGCAGCAATAGGATGAGGAAGAAAATGTAGAGTTTCCTCTTAAGGCATGTATTGATGAGAGGTTATTGCATCAGCAGCAATATTTGAGTGATGACAATTTTTTCAAGACTAATGAATTCAAATATTTTGTGAGGTGGCACAAGAAAGAGAAAATAAGGGAATAGTTAAAGGCAGATGGAGAAGAAAAATTCACCAATGGGGCTTTTTTATCTCTACAAGCCTATGATCCTGACAGTGAGGATGTCTCTCCAGAAGAGGCAAGGAAAATGGCTTTGAACAGTGGAATTTTTCTTGCTGAGGGCTGGGACTTAGCCTCAGCATTCATTATCGATCAGATCAGGAAGCAGCCAGACCTAAAATTGGAAAGTGAAGTTCAAATGGGTGACATGATAAAGGGATTTGGATATAGTCCAAAATCACAAGCTTTCACCATGTGGAGCCTATGTGCTAAAGACCAAAACCCTCAATTAGTGAACATTAAGGAGAACATGGTGGGGAACCAAATGGTCTGGACTATGCAAAACACTGGAGATCTAGAAATTTCTCAGATAATGACTCATTGGGCTCACTTGAATGAAGACAAAACAAAGCAATTGTCTGAGAAGTGTAGCATTTTGATTGAGGAAACCAGTGCCCTAGCAAAGGATAGGGAATTGTGCCATATAAAGATACATCAACAAGATAAGGTAATTGTTGAGTTGTTGAAGCAACTAGAAGAGAAACTTGAAGTGGTTTATGTGCCTCCAGAATAGCCCTTACAAATAGAGGAAAAATCAAAATCAGAGGAAGTGGCTGAGGTAGAAGAAATGGGAAAAAAGAAAAATGAGATAGCCCTAAATGCATTAAGATGCATTCTGCAGCATATGATTCATATACTCAAGGATAAAATAGATTTCATCCTAAGTGCTTACAATAAATTGCCCACCTTGCATACAGAAGTGAGAGAGTACATTGCCACTTTGAACCCTTACTTTGTTAATTGGTCTCCTAGGGTCCAGTTATTTGAAAAACTTGCCTATTTGCAGCCTCTTAGGTCAGATTTGCCTAAAATTGTGAT
Source organism: Thuja plicata (assembly GCA_018584345.1). Lineage (NCBI taxonomy): Eukaryota > Viridiplantae > Streptophyta > Pinopsida > Cupressales > Cupressaceae > Thuja > Thuja plicata. The sequence goes on along the minus strand of MU223589.1, from coordinate 2,611,324 downwards.
AGAGGTGGAGGATGAAATCAAGAAGGTTAACATAGCCTTATCATTCTTCAAAGGTAAATTGAGTCAGGTAGAGGCTAAGTTGAGCCATTTTTCCCCATATTTTAATAGATTTGTTCCTCCATTAAAAGGAGAAGATGATCAAATTAAGGCCTTGGAGGCCTGGAGGAGTGAATTTGATAACATTCAAAGTAATGAGGCATTTATATCAGGATCTGATTTAGATATGCAAGGTTTCAATAAGATTTTGGATGAAGCCTTCAAGGAAGAAACTGACATGAACAGGTTCTTAATGGATGTTAAAGCATCACAGATGTCAGATGGGAAAGATAGAAGGTGCAGATACAAAGTACACATATTTTTAATTGGCCAATAGAGGATGAAGTGACAGCATGGGACCTGATGACTAAGCCCAAGAAAAAGAAGCTTGTGGTGGAGAAGGAAATCCTAGATGAAGAATAAAGGGGAACACTTGGTGCCTAGTCATTGAGCACAGGGAGTTTAGTTATTACTAAAGACAAGTGTATGTTAGACTGAATTGGCGGTCACTTGATCTCACAATGAATATTAGATGCTATCCTAAATACTATTAGAGAAAGGTGCCATATTCCATATGAATACAAAAGAATATCAGATCTTATCCCCTATTTTTGTCTCTCCACCGTTTCTACATTCTCGTTCTTTGTCTTTTTTATACTTTTAGGGTTAGGTTCCTTAAACCATCCAAAGCTTGTTGCATCCTAATGTTAAGGATTCCAAGATGGTTAAGGACCTATAAATAGATCAATTTTGTAAGAGCTAAAGAGGATGAAATATATTGAAAATCAAACTTTCTTGATTTGTGTCTATGTCTTCAAGCTTTTTTAAGCTTTTCATGTATTGAAGCAAAAACGTATGAATAAAATATAGTGCAGCTTTACTCTATCTTATTTTTGTCTCTTTACTTGTTGTGTATGCTCTTTTATGTTTAAATCTATAAGGCATCTTTAAGCATATTGGTTACAAGGTAATTATCTAATTGCTTTCAAGTTTATTTTAAGGAAAGAACTAAGTTTTGTGAGTAGTTTCAGGGAGCATAACAATATTTGAGGATTTGATACAATATTTTAGAGGTGATAGGATAGTTTGTAAGGCATTTTATCTGAGTTTCATGTAGGTTGTAAGGCAGCTTATAGTATTTTGTTCTATATTTCTATGGATCTTCATTCATTAACTCTATAAGCCCAAGGATAGGCACTGGTGTAGGAATTGGTTTGGTAATCTATCATCATCTACATATTCAATATCATTTAAATGAATTACTTTTAGAATATTTGTGTAGAATCAACTGTATGATTACAGTTGAAGTTTTTTCATTTCTTAAAGAGTAAATCAATAGGTTATTCCTCGTAGATTCATAAGAGCTATTAAAGGAAAGAAGAATGAAATTCCCCATTGTGCTGATGTCTGCTATCACTAAGATATTGATTTGGATTGTCAAGCTCTTTCCTAGAATTGTCATAGTTATCTGCATTATTATATACATGTCCATCTAAAAATAGAGCATTCAGCACATAAGTTAAATCCACTCTAAAGTTACTATCAAGTAAGTAATCAGCCATTGGTAAAATCTACCTGAGTCAGTGGATCCCAAAAAAGAAGGAGGAGATAATAGGTATCCCCAGTGTTATCAAAATACCTCATCAATTAGTGTTTTTCTCTTGCTTGAGTCAGAATATCAAAAGGCATTGGGAGTCACAGAGTTATCCAAGTATTCAAGCATATTTAGAGACCCTATAAGAAAAAACCCTAACATTGGCTATGAGCTAAATTACACACTAATGGAAAAATATTGCCTAACAATTTTTTTTCCACTCAGAAACTATGGCACTATATGCTCATTTGCATGGTGAAATTCATTTCCAAAATAGATCCTCTCAAGTATCTACTTTCTCACACAATTCTTATAGGCCAAATGGCTAAATGGGTAAAGCTCCTCCATGAGTTTTATGTTTAGTATGTAAACAGAAAAGAATTCAAAGGACAAGTCATCGTGGATGAATTTGAAGAAGCACCATATGTGGATGCATATCTATTGGTCATGGAATTTCTAGATGAACAATTGTGTATGATTGAAGAACAACCCACATGGAAGCTCTACTTCAATGAATCACACACAGCTCATAGGTCAGGGGAAGTAATTCTCTTTGTCACTCTTCAAGGTGACTACATCCCCAAGTCATTCAATTTGGGATTTCATGCACCAATAACATTGTGGAATATGAGGCCCTTGTCTCAGGTCTAAGGACATTCATCTAATGGAACATCACAGAGATACAAGTATTTGGAAGGTAATAACACATCATAAAGTAAGTTGTGGATGAGTTCCAAACAAAGGATGACAAGTTGCTTCCCTAGAAAGAGTTTTTAGACAAAATCAAAGAATAATTATTGAGTCTACAATTTATGCAAGTGTGTAGATTACATCATAAAGCAATAAATACAATGGTCACTATTGATTCCCTCCTTGAAATCTCTCAAGAACCATGCAATATGAATTTTTAGTTGAGTAGCTCCACACACCCGCTTATGAGAACGTTGATTTAGAAATGGTGTGTGTCTCCTGGTTGGTTCTCAAACCCCATGTTACCATGATATCCACGCTTATATAAAGAATGGTATTATATCCCTCAAGCTCACAAACACCCAATGCAAGAACCTTTTCATAGAGCATCCTACTATACTCTTGTAGCCAACACCCTATATCATCGTTGGTATCACAATGTCCTCTCTAGGTGTTTAGACTCAAACAAGGCTCATGCTAGAATCTGCAGTGCCCACACAAGTTGTATGTTCTTAGAAAAGTAGCTTCTTAGAGCAGGCTATTATTGGCCCATAATGGAACATGATGATTGTGAGTTTGTGAAGAAATTCCTACCATGTCAGCAACATGCCAATCTGATTCCTGCTCTAGCACAAGACCTGCATCCTATTGCGCCTCTATGGCCATTAATATTTGGGATTCCACCTCAGTTGTAAGATAACCCACCTTTCCTTAGATAGACATGGGTACATTATTAATTCTACTGAATACTTTACAAAGTGGGTTGAAGCGATCCCGCTCACCCTCACTACATGGGTCAAAATATCCAAGTTTGTCCCTTACCATATTGTCTGTTGCTTCAACATCCCTTCCACCATCCTCACAGATCATGGTACATCATTCGAGAACCAACATATGAAAGATCTGTGTGACAAGTTCCACATTCACCATTGCTTTTCTAGCCCATATTTTCCCCAATGGAATGGCCAAGCTATGGAAACCAACAAAACCATTCTAAAAATCCTCTAAAAGGTTGTCAATATTACAGGTCATGAATGGCACAACCAAATCAACCTCTCCCTCTATGCTTACCACACTTATTTTTGCACTGCTACAAGCACCACCCCATACTCCCTAGTATATGGTGTCAAGGTTGTCTAACCAATTGAGGTCGAGCTCCCTTCACTGCGTGTGTCCCTAAGGAATTATATCATTGATAAATATTACCATGTACTATTAGATGAGAATAATAAGTAGGCATATGATCACCTAGTTGTATACCAGAACATGCTTAACAGAAGCTACAATAAGAAGGTTCACCCATGACAGTTTCCAGTGGGGTACATGGTCCTCAACAAAAATAAAAAAGTACAAGCAGATCGAGAAAAGAAAGGAAAGTTTGAGCCTACTTGGTTGGGTCCCTACATTGTCACAGCTTGTTTTGGCTCAGGGGCATATCAGTTATCAACACCTAAAGGGGAACCTTTGAATGATTGCATCAACATCATTCATCTCAAGAAGTTCTATGCCTGAGTCATCCTATGTACTGCACTTTTCTAAAAACAAGTCCATAAAAAGTATAAAATGTCCTGAAAAAAAAATTGTCTTGGTGAAAACCTATTAAACCCACCAATACATTTGAGGCCTCTTTTCGATGTCTATGTGTCACTTTTTTGACACTCTCCTACCGGCCTAGCGATAGAGACTAGTGTTGCAGTTTTGCTTTCAGAATTAACGATGGCTGCACGGTCTGTCATTATTGCAATGGTACTAACCGTCGCAATATGAGCCGGCTATGATGGTTACCATGTTGTCGTTACATATTTTATCTGTCACTATTATGACACGTAGGCATCGTATCTTAGCTATTGCTATTACGACACGTAGGTGTCACATCTTATCTGATTCTATTATGACACCAATGCATCGCATGTAATCTGTCACTTTTTGAGACGTGCGATGAATTTTCTATACATGCGATGTTGAGCTATCGGTAATTGTCCGACGACCTAATGTCACATGTATGACAAATTCGTTTCTTATCTGCAAAAATCAATGTCTAGGTGTCACAATATGAGCTAGCTATCATGTTGTCATTACATTTTATCTGTCACTATTACGACACCTAGGTGTCACAATTTTAGTGTCGCAATTACGACAGACGTGTGATGAATTTTCTATACATGCGACGTCACGTCGTTGGCTTTTGCCGACGGCTCAACGTCACATGCATTTTTTTAGTGTCGCTTTAGAGTTTTTAAGAGTTTAGTGTCCTACTATCACTATTTTAAGTAATTGTGGTTTTACTTATTTTGGAACCATGATTTCATGTGCTTTATTTGGGATAATTTCATTAGCGGTTGGCCAAATAAATATAAAACAATTGTTATTACCAAATTAGTTCATCCAAAAACTAG
>MU223589.1:2542193-2567858 GCA_018584345.1 Thuja plicata | reverse complement strand
GAAATGAAACAGTGATTGTCTATGCACAACCTCAAAGGATAAGGAAACTTGTAAATGAACATACTTAGTTATCCCTTACAAACCATAAATAACCCACATATAACAAAGACCATAGAAATAGATTTTTGAATGCATTATAACATAGACACATTTTTATCCTTGTATTGGGTAGCTTGACTAGGGGCCTTACACTTACCTCTAGTGCAAGTATCAGACATATTTCTCAAGGCTATAAGATTTATGACACATAAAAGTTCCTCCCTACTAGACAACAGTCACATACTTCCCGTGACAAAGCGTCACTTTCTTTATGCTAGGGTTTCTACAGATTATGGCGTATGTTCTCATTACAATGTATGTTCTTATATTAACTAATAAAAATCATGCGATCTTAGGGTATACGCCTCTAGTCATGTAATATGCTCTTAACCAAAGGCTAAAATACAAGACATATATTGAAATTGATAATAAGATCATGAATGTCTAGGTTCCAGACAGTTTGTTCAATCCCTCAATGAGGCATTTAAAAAGACACCAACCATTGCAAAATTCATTTGAATCTAACCTTCAATAGATAGGGTCAAAGCTTCAGTGAGACAACAGTGGCATACTGCCTGTGATAAAGCATCACTTTCTTTATGCTAGGGTTTTTGCAGATTACGGCGTATGTTCTCATTACAACATAAATTCATCATATTGACTAATATCTGTAATATGCTCTTAACCAAAGGCTAAAATACAAGACATACATTAAATGGTGAGTACGCGGTGGTGGCTTGTTGATGAGTACGCAGTGGCTATACCCTAAACATGAAGGAAACCAACTAAATGAATTACAAACTGGCTCGGAGGTGTGATAAATGAGTTGTTGGATTCTTCAGTTGTGACTGCTAGCTGGATTCAATATAACAAGAGCCCTCTTTACATGCATAATGGTATAGTTTCCTTCCGCTCGCATGCACAGCTTGATCACAAATGAGCCTTTCTTTTTGTTTTTCTTTTTGTTTATAATCAAGAGGGTGTCGCAATTATGACAGTATCATCACTATTGTGACAGCGTCGGGGGCACTTGAAAAAAAAATACAAAAATCACACACAAATGGTAGCGCCGTCACAAATTCGCATCAAAATTTGACCCCAAATGTTGTAGCGACTGGCGCCTTTATGATAAAAATAAATTTTAAAAATCAGAAAAATATTTTTAAAAAAATTGCAAAAAAAAGTAAAGAGAAATAATCATCCAATGGTGAAAACTTAGTAATCATGCACCTTGGGCAAGTATGTGTAGTGAAAACTTGGAAACAAGTGTCACACATAGAGGACCATACCACTATCTATCAAAATCTTTCCCTATCCATTCTCATCCTATTGTATCCATCTATCTACCAAATCCCCCATTCACATCATCTATCACAAACCACCTATTCCATATGTGTTCCATTATCGAACGTGCCCGTTAAGATTCGTAATACTATCCCAATTCCTGAGCTTTGTATATATTGGTAACTTTGATATATAATAGTGTTAGTTCCATTATACATATTCACTCTTTATTGTAATAAATATATCTCATTTCGATCACCTAGTTGCTTCCCGCACGTCCTATATGTACAATAGAAAAAAAATTTAAAAATCCCAAAAAAGTGAAAATCACAAAAAATCCCAAACAAATCATAAACTCATAAAACACCTAAAACTTAGAAAATTCATTAAAAAATCCAAGATTCACAAATTTTTCCATATCCACTACCTATCGAGTTCACATTTCTGCTCATCCGCACAATGAAATATTTATCACAATAAAGTACCATTCTCCCTCTTCCCATCGATCAGTTTCACTTGATCCCAACCCGTCCCTACTTGATTAAACCCATCATGCTAAGATTTTTCCATACACAATGAGTGCAAGTGTTTTTCACAAAATCAGTTTTGAAACCGACCTTCCTAGCTAGTTGTTCTATCCATAGTTATTGCGAGTGAATATCCACTTTGACAAACAAACCAATCTTGACTCGTTAGGATGCATCCTTCTTACATCATCTTATCAAATCCTCCATTACACAATCCCATTCATGGAAAGAAAATTGAAGTGAATAGAAACCTACTCACGATCACCTCAATCTTCTATATCTTGGTGTGTCTTGAATGGTGTATAGTGGTACATGCGTCGCTTGTGGTATGATATGTTTGTTGGTATTTTAATGCATATTTTTTTATTACATATTTATGATAATACATGCCTTCTTAGGGGAAGAGTCTCGTACACTTCACCCAATTCCCTAAAAAATCCTTGGGTGTACTCGGTCTCCCTATGAGTGTCACTGCGTTAGTTCCATCATATATGCATGATCTACATCTATGTTCCTGAATCTACCTATTCAATCTGTGAGTCTTGTTCACACAAAGGAACCATGTCATCTTTGTTTTGTAACACATGGTGCATACCTCCTCTTGCAAAATCAAACTAGGGTGTGCTCTTTGACATTTACACAATTGAATCCCCAAGCCTTGTTTCGTTTGCTACATTAGATTCATGTCGCATTCTACTTTTTTTCTAATGGAAAGACTTCTATTTATCCTCTCTCACTAATCACACATTCCCTTCATCCCATTCCCCCCTCTTTTCACCAACTCATTCCTTTCCTGTTTGCATCTTTTGGAGAAAATTCTACAAATCTTTGTCTTTGCATTATTTTCTCGAGGAGGCACAACCTCGTACCATCATTGCATTGGCACGACTCTTAGGCACCCAATTTCATCAGGGGAAACTTATTTTATTTTATTTGACTTGATGCCACTTGCGACACCACATCAAAGAGGGGAAAAATGTAGACATCAATGTTATTAATTAAATCTATTTTAGTTTATAATTCTAGTAATTAATGTTTTTATTATAGGTAAAAATAGGTTTTGAAGGGACCCAAAACCCTTTACAACATGAAGTTACAAAAGATGAGCATGAAAAGCATTAATAGAAACACAAAAAAAAACAAAAACAAAGAACTACCCAAAAAGGGACACTAAGAACAACCAAAAAAGAGATCAGAAGACCCAGAAAAAAAGACAACATCCAACCAAAATACCAGATCAAATCCCAAGGCGCATAATTTCAGATTTTTCCTTCAAGGTATCCTCCACCTTATCCTGGAGTTCATCCATCCTCCCGATGATAGCCTTCAATTCATCTACATTTTTCTTAGCAGTGGGGATTTTTTATTATTGCTAGCCCTTGTTCTAGTACCTAGCCCTCTAGTAGCCTCCAGAGCATCATCCATGTGTTCAGCACCCTCACCCAAACCATTCTCCAGCATATTCACCAAATTTTTAAGGTTGGAACTAGAAACCTTCATGTTGTCTTTGTTGTGCTGAAGGATATCAAAGATGGTACTCTCCAACTTATCCATCTTGAGATAATGGCGTTCAGGGTATTATCCATACTCTGTGAAGAAGTCTTATCATCCTCATTGTTTCCTTTTTCCATATGCTCCTAGAGTTTAATGTTTGTAGCCTCCAATTTTCTACACTTCAGGTTCAACATTTTTTTCTCTTGAAAGAACCACTTCTTGAATGTAAAGGAATACAGGGCCTCCACCTTGGCAGTTTGGAGAGCCAATATAGTGATTTCTTCCTTGTCATTAAAATCATCAAAGATGAGCTCGATAGAAGACTCTCTTACCCATTTTTTGATTATATCTTTAGTCTCCTCAATATTCTCCTAATTATCCTGATAAATAGGGACATCATTCTTGATACCCGCAACAAATTCATCCAGGGTAGGCACCTCCTAAATTTTGTCACTCTCCTTTCTGTCCGAGGTCTCCAACAAGCATAATGGATAGCTTTTTCAACAAAGTCATATGAATTCTTAGAATTCTAGACCATATTATCTTCAGGAACTAGGTTATCCCCAGACATACCTTCCATGTTGTTAGCATGCTCTCCCATGTCCTTATTGGCCTTAAAATCTTTCTCATTTCTCGACTTCATAGTATCCTCATCCATGTTATGGGTAGTCTCTTTAGTAAGTGTAATATTATCATTAGCATTCTCCTCTTTGTTCTCCAAATTCTCCTTAGTTTTCTCTTCAACCTCACCCATGTCCTCTATATCAACATCATCCTTAGAATCATCAGTATCCTCATCCTCCCTATTAGGGCTAGGCATATTCTAGACCTCAAAATCCTTTTTGTCCACAGAGTCCTATGTATTTTTCTCTTCATCAACACTGCATTCAATGGATTCCCTCTTCTCAAATTTAGTGTCATGTTTCTTTGACCTACTCTCAAGGGTTTCTCCAGCCTTCTATTTCCCTTTCCCCTAAAGAGGGGTTTTGATCAGGGGCTCCAGGATAGTATCCCTAATATGCTCATATATGAGAAGAATCAAGCCCTTGTGTAGGATGGGCTTCGTCATTTTCTTTTTGTGCTCATTGAGGCTTTTAATTAGAGATTTGTGCAAATAGAAAGGGATATTAACCGCATCCTTATGCCTAAAATGGTTAAGCAACATGAATTAGTGAGAGTGTGCCCGCATAAAATGACCATCTAGGGTGATGTACTCTATAATGACCAGCAACACATTACACCATATTTCTTTGATTTTGGAGACATCAATAAAGCCATTGGCTCTAGCTTCCCTAAAATCCTCCTTCTCCTTCTCCGATTTAAGGAACTTCTTCACTGCCATATCATAAATCTTTATGTTCCTGTAGAATCTTAGACCCTGGTTAGGGATACCAGAAACTTGAGCAATTATCTCAACAGAAAGGGCAACAGTTTTCCCGTCCATGGTGACGGAATCCTTGTGCCAACCCTCAAAAATCTCTGGGTCATAAACTTTTTGAAACCATGGAATTTTTCCAAGTAAGGAATTACTCCACCCTTTCTCATCTTGTGCAAAACCATGGCAATGTCTTCCTCTTTAAGATTACGACAGTTCACGGGTTCTTCCCTCTTGAGGTCTCTTCCCATATTGTTGGAATTCAAACATAGATCACCCTTCACTTTCTCAGACTTTTAATTACTATGGTTATCATTCACAACCAAAAGGAAACAAATGGAAATAATGACCTAGAAAGCATGGGAAGTAAAAATATCATCAATTCTGCATCCTTCTCTCCACTCTTTACAATAATTATTGGTAGACTCTGTAGTACTCGAGTACATAAATTTTCATAAATTAAAGTGTGCCCTCTTTATTGTTGATCCTTTCATAATCAACTTTCAGTTTGATATTATCATTCAAATTTGCAAGAATCTTCCAGGTTGTGACATCAGCAGATTTCACCCCATAATTTGCTAGGCTATTAGTGGCACCATTGCTCTACCTATACACATGGGAAATGTGGATTCAATCAAGGATATTGATAATATACCTAGCTTTATTAATGACATTTCCAATAGTTCACAAAGGGCTTGATTCACCTTTGAGACATTTTATTATGTTCATAGAGTCTCCTTTTAGCCATATGTTTTGATAATTTATTTTTTTAGCTAATTCAAGACCATAGAAGGATCCAAGACCCTCAACATCATGGTTGTTCTATATTCCAAGAGGAACCATAATGGCATAAATGAAATTACCTTTGCTACCTTTGACAATGCCACCACACCGAGTAGGGTCGGGGTTTCCTTTTGCAGTGCCATCAAAATTAATTTTAATCCACCCCTCAGGAGGATTCATCCAAACCCTATTATTCCTTTTGCTATTATTCACCTTAGTCTCATTTAGGTTCTAGCAAGTATCCCTTTTCTAGTAACTAGTACTTTTCTGCATGTGTCTCGTATTTAGGTTTTCATAAATTCCCTTTATGACTCTTTCAAACACCAAAGGAGGATTGGTGTGTTTATCTCTAAAGATTCTATTGTTTCTTTCTTTCCACAGGTTCTAGGCAACATGAGGGGCAGCCAGGTTCCAAGCTTCAATAAACACATAATTAGAGCTAGGACATTGCCATTGCTAGCAGAAATCCTAGATAGATAAAGGAAAAACCAAGCTAATATTCCATTTCTTCTGTAATAAAGGTCATACCTCTTGGGAAAAAGGGCAATGTAGGAGGAGGTGGCTAGAATTTTCTTCAGTAGCATAGCAAAAACAACACCTGTTAGGCATAGAGAAACCATGCTTCATAAGATTATCCATGGTTAGAGATTTATTTGGAATAAATTTCCAACATAAAATCTCAATCTTGGGAGTGAGGCCTTTATTCCAAGCATTATCCTAGTAAGGTTTAGTGGAAAGTTATTTAAATTTTAGCCACTAAAAAGCACCCATTAGATGTGGGAACCCAAATAAAAACATCCTCTCCATCATAAAAAATACATTGAGTAAGAAGAGATTTGCATATCCCAACCATAGATATACTAATCCCAGCAAGGTCCACCCAAGTGTTACCATTCTAGTAATTTTCAACTTTACAACCATACCTATCTTTACACCAGTTCATAATATTAAAAAACTTAGGATTGGTGCCTAGGGGAACATCCATAAGCCAAAAATCATCCCAAAAATTAATCTTTCTACCATTTCCCAACTTCTAGATTTTCCCCTTGCTAGCAATATTTCTAACATTTTTTAAACTTCTCCAAAATTCAGATTCATCCACCTTCTCCGAACGTGACAAAAAATATTCAAGAGATAGGAAATCAAAGAGGTATTTATGTTTGCATATAGTATTCCATTCCTTTTCTTCCCCATAAAGCCTCCAAAACTGTTTAGCCAGCAGAGCCTTATTGATAACCTTAATAGGCCTTAAACCCAACCCCNAGGCCTTAACCCCCCCCCCCCCCCCCCCCCAACAAATTTTTTGTGTTGGCAAACGTTATCCCAATTGATCAATGGGATACAGTTCATTTCTTTAGCTCCAGACTAGATAAATATATTTTGAATACTTTCCATCTTTTTAGAAAAATTTAGGGGGATCTTGAAAAGACTAAGAGCATAAATGGCCAAGCTCTGAAAAGAAGACTTAATTAGGGTCACCTTTCTAGCTTGAGATAAGATAATACCCTTACATCCAGAAATTATTTTGTTAAACTTATCAATCACCGAGTTCCAAAATGACTCAGTGACATTCAAACCAAGAGGTAGGCCAAGATAGGAGGATTGAAAGAAAGCAATTTTACACTCCAAGATATTGGCGATTATTTTATGTTTGGCCTCAAGACTGTTAATGAAGAACAATTAACTTTTATTCCAATTAATCAACTGAACCTTAGCCCTGGTGTAGATGTTAAGGGCACTTTTCATAGCTCTGGCTTCTTGGATAGTCGAAGATCCCATACTAATGGTATCATCCACAAACTCGATGTGTGAAAAAATAAAGTTGTTGGAAGAAGGGTGAAACCCCTAGATGGCTCTCTTGGAAGCATCAACTTCATGTATCTCCCCAGGAAATCAGCCATAATGGTTAAAATAATAGGTGAGATCGGATCTCCCTGCCTCAACCCTCTAGAATTTTTAAAGAATTTAGACTCAGTCCCATTAATAATCACCACAAAAGAAGATGTAGACACCAGCTTGGAAATGATCTAGATTATACAATTACTAAAACCAAATTTTATTTACACCATAATCAAAAATTTCCAATCCACTAGGTCATAAGATTTAGAAATATCCATCTTGAGGAGAAACCCCTTTTTACCAGCAGCAGCCAACAAGTGGATGTTTTCATGTACCATGATAATAGAATCTAGAATTTGCCTACCAAGGATAAAACCATTTTGTTGAGGGGAAATCAACAAAGGGAGAATAGACAACTATCTATAATTCAAAACCTTTGAGATGATTTTGTAGACTGAGTTTCACAGGCTGATAGGTCTCAATTGGTCAAATGAATTCAGCAACCTTGGGAATAAGAACAAGAAAGGTTCCATTGATTTCCTTGAGAAGATTCCTACTCCCAGAAAATCCTTTCACCACATTAGAAACATCCTTCTCCACAATCAATCATTATTTTGGAACAAGAACATTGAAAAACTGTCTGGGCTGAGGGCTTTTCCCCATCAAACAAAAATACAACCTACTTTATCTCCTTACCAGAGGGGATAGCACTCAAAATTTTATTCTGATGTTCAATAACTATATTTAGGATGACCTCTAAAAGAAGGTTCTAATTAACCTTGTCCAAATTGTTCTCCATAGTAAGCAGAGAAGAGAAATGCCCAACAAATTCCTTTTTAATGTCATCTTCCTTTCTGACCTCTTTGTTTTCTTTAGTAATTTTAGCAATTCTATTAGCCGCTCTATGTTTGAAAGTAGTTAAATGAAAAAACTTAGTATTTTTTTTCCCTTCTTTGAGCCAGAGAGCTCTGGATCTTTGGTGCCAGTAAGTTTCTTCTTTTGAAATAATATCATGATATTTGACTAAAGCTTTCTACTCTTCATCTCTGAGGACCTTTGAGAGACCCATATGTTGGATGGAATCCTAAACGATCTTTAACTCTTTTTTTGCATCATTCTTCTGCTGAAATATATCACTAAAAACCTCTTTATTCTAGGCTTTTATATTGTCTTTGATATTTTTGAGTTTTTTCATAATTTTGAACATTTTTGTCCCTTCAAGTCTGATTTTCCACCATTCATGTATTCTTTGTTCTAGATCAGGATGGCCCATCCACATTTTTTCAAACCAAAAAGGATAGTTTTTGTGCCCTAAAGAAGGATCAGCTTCCAAAGCAATTGGACAATGATCTGAGTTGATTCTAATAAAAGAATATAGAGAGAATCAGTACTTGGTAAACCAGCTATGAGAAAAAAGAGCTCTATCCAATCTGTTCTAGATATTGGGTGATCCCACAAAACTGTGTCCCACTTTTTGGCCAACTTTGACACTGAAATGAACATTCTGAAAAAAAACTACACTTTTGCACATCTATTGTCGTAAAACCATTAAGAATTTGAAGATGATGTAAACTAGTGACTTTTAGCATTTTTTTTCTAGTTTATAAATATAATTTTTTAAGAAAAATTGGAATTTATTTGAATCCATCTTTCCTTCTCCTTCAAAAATTATTTTTGTGAAAAATCAGGATTTTTCAGGAGTGACACTCACTTTGATCAACATAATTTTTTTTATAAAACTGATAAGAATGTAATTATTTTGAATTTAGGTTTGTAACACAAATAGCTAGAGAATCCATTTGGTTTCATTCAATTTGGTTGAATATTTAATAGTTTATTGAGTTATGAAGTGACATTAATTATAATTTGGACATAGGTTTACTTGGATCGCTCTAACTCTATCTCTATATATCAAAATTCATTTATTCTTTTTGTGATAGAAAGGTAACATAAATACCTATTTCCTAGATATTTTTCATAAATTTTTTTTCCTAATTTACTATTTTTCCAGAAGCGTCGAACAGAGAAGTCACTAAATGGTCAAAAAACCTATGTTTAGTAAAACTTGAAAAGAAAAGTCTTAATAAACTCTCTCTCTCTCTCTCTCTCTCTATATATATATATATATATATATAACTCATAATCATTGGAAAGCTTTCTCGGAGTACTATCATCATGTATTTGGGTTTTTCAAATGAATTTATTTGATCCCAGAAAAAGTTAATGCCAAAGTGATTTTTTTTCAGCATTTTGATGGGTTCAAAGGAGACTTGATTGTAGGTGTGAGTGAGGAGTAATGGGATTATACCAGAGGGATTTTGATCCAAGAGGATTTTATCTAGCCATTTGGAATTTACTCCTTCAAATGGAACCTCTCAAGCCTGAAATCATCATAGTTTCTTAAAAATGTGCAATTTCAGCAAAAATCAGGATGTTCAAAAAAGTGGGACACACTATTGTGGGACCACCCTATTATCTTTGCCAAAATGCCTATTTGACCAAGTGTAATTTATTCCCTGGAGGTCCAAATCCAAAAGACCCTAATTATTTATAAAGTCCATGAGATTAGTTCTTCCCTCTGATTAAGATGGATTCCCACCATACTTCTCCATATCAATCAAGGGAGTTTTGAAGTCATCCATCACCAACCAACACTCATCCTTAAAGATTTTCCTTCTATCATCATTTTTTTCTAGAACTTGGGTCTGTTCACTCTAGATTTGGGGGCATAAATATTTGTAATGATCCAAGTGAAATTGTCTCTAATATTATGCATTCTGACAGAAATCATATTAAAATATTCAAAGATAACCTCCCCACGAATAGTTTTCTGGTTCCAAAAAATAGCAGTCCCCCCCGAGACACCATTCGAGTTACAACTACTAATGCCACAATTATGGAAAATTTTGATTTTATCTACTTTTTCCTTAGTTATTTTAGTTTCTTGAACAAGAAAGATATCAGGTTTATAATCTCTTACTAGATTCTATAGGATATCCTATTTATGGGGAGCATTCAACCCCTTAATGTTCCAAGAAATGACCTTCATAATATTTTTGGGGAGAAGGCCTCCTAGGTGGTTCTTTGTTTACCATATGCAACATCTTGCCAACTATCTTGCTCACATCCACTTTTCGCCTATTTTCTTCCTACATAAGCCTTTGATTTTCCAACATCTTCTTTCTTACTTATGGTCTTGATTCCATCCTATTTGAAAGGGGAAGCCTGGTTATTCCCCTTGATGTTCTTTTTAGCACTCTGGATTAGGCCTTTCTCTTTTTCTGGTTCATTGATGTTTTTACTATCTAAGGATGGATTTCCCCCATGTGAAAGCTCAGGGGAGAAAGCAGTTCCTTCATTCTCTTTATCTTCCTTAGAGAGGTCTACTGATTGAATCATGCCAATGATGTTGCATCCTTGGACATCTTGAAATTATTTGTTATCAGGCAGGGTTAGAATCTTTGTTTATATAGAAAAATCATGGTTTTGTTCCATGTGATTGTATTCCTTGACATCATTGTTTTGAACCCTCCATTCATTCTCTTTGTTGTCTTGTTGGCCTCCTCTCTGGGTTCCTTCCCTCATCTCAATATTGTCTATAATTAGGGAGAGGAATTGGTTTCCTTCTATAATCTAATCAAGATCCTCCTCATTCATCCCGATTGGGGTAGGAGATAGGTCTTCAATCTCAACATTGTCTTGATCCACTACCCCACTATTCTGGTTATTCATCTTAACTGTGTTACGGAAGTCCACCTCATTGCCTTCCTTCTTTTTTGGTATTTTGTGTTGCTCTTCTTCTCTATTGTTTTCCCCAGCAACAATTTTAACAGACTCTTCCATCATGCAATTATTAATTGGGATTTTTGGTCATCATACTGAGGTATTCTTTTTGGTTTCAATCTTCTTATTATCCATCATTCCCTCCTTCATTGTTTGGCTCTGCTTGGACAATTCTTAGCCCAATGGACCATTTTTTTACATTTGTAGCAAGAAAAAGGTAGAGATTCAAATTCAACTGATTGCTTCCATTTACCCATTTTAGAAACTAAGTCAATAAATAAAGGTAGGTGAGTCGACTTACAAATGTTCACATAGATTCTCGCATTCACCAGTCTGGACTTGGAATCCATAGCTAGATCCAGGGATAAGAGTTCTTCAAAAATATTGGCTATTCCTTTGAACACACATTCATTCTATTACTCCAAAGGGAGGCATGGAAGCCTCACCCAAACTGGGGCAGAGTCCAAAAAAGTTTCGTTCAAGTCCATATTAGGTTCTCATTTTCTCACAGCCAAGGATGACTTGTCCATAATCCATGGTCCTCCACACAAGGTCTTTGTCATATCCTCTTGGTTGGTAAAATAGAAGGAGAAAAACCCCTTTGGAATTGCAACAATATTGACCTGTCCCTGTAAATACCATCTTCTTTGAATGAAGCTTCACACATTATCTATGTTCGAATGTGGTCCAACAGATTTACCAACCAACACAAGTTCCATCTAGGCCAGAGAATGATCTATCACCTAATCAGGGATAAAGATCGCAAATTCTCTCTTGGCTAGATTAGAAATATTTCTTGCTTCTGGGAGGGAAGATTTTTCCGATGGTTTTCTCCCAAAAAGTGCAACCCAAGGATGGTCAAATAATTTTGACTCCCTGTTTTTTTATCTTCAACAAGATTCTGAGTTCCTCCCCCGGGTCTCGGAAGCAATGTCTCCTTATGGGTCCCCTTCTCTCGAATTCCCACTATCCTCCAAAATCTTCATTGACCCTCCATCATCCTAACCTCATGACTCCAGTGATTCACCAACACCCTGTAGTGAGGCACCATTATTCCCGCTTGCACTACTACCATTTCTCTCACCCATATTCCCATTCAAATTTTCTCTTGCCCTTTCTCATGCACCCGCTCCAATCATTCTGATTTTGCAATGGGGTGTTGAAATAAATTTATTTAATGATTTGAGTTTATTTTAATAAAAAAAAATAGAGATAAGAAGTACTTGGTAAACCAGTCATGATAAATAAGAGCTCTATCCAATCTTCTCTAGATATTATCTTTGCCAGAATGCTTGTTTGACCAAGTGTAATTTATTCACTAGAGGTCCAAATCCAAAAGACCCCAATCATTTATAAATTCCATGAGATCAATTCTTCCCTCTAACTGAAAATAATTACCACCATACTTCTCCATATCAATCAAGGGAGTGTTGAATTCACCCATCACCAACCAACACTCATCCTTACAGCTTTGCCTTCTATCATCAATTTTTTTCCAAAACTTGGTTCTGTTCACTCTAGAGTTGGGGGCATAAATATTTATAATGATCCAAGTGAAATTGTCTCTAATATTATGCATTCTAATAGAAATCATATTATAATATTCAAAGATAACCTCCCCACAAATATTTTTTGGGTTCCAACAAATAACAGTCCCCACAAGGCACCAGCCGAGTTACAACTACTAACGCCACAATTATAGAAAATTTTGATTTTATCCACTTTTTCCTTACTCATTTTAATTTCTTGAACAAGAAAGATATCAAACCAATTAATTATATGCTTCCTACTATTTAATTTATTTTATTAAATAGTTTCACTCCCCTTTGTATTAGAATTTATTTTAAAAACCAATTCTTCTGTGTTATTTATTTAATACATTAATCTCCACTTTGTATTTAAATTTATTTTAAATACTTTTCCTTATATATTAAATTTATTTAATGCGTTATTACTCCACAAAACCCCTTTTCAATAATTTTATATTTATTAAAATTCCCCACAAATCTCTAATTTATCTAAGCCTATGATAATTTTAAATTTAATCTAAACCCAACCTAGCTTACCCCTACCATCCTACTTGTTAAACCTACCCTCCCACCTAATTATCCAATAATCTCACTTGAAAAAAGGATTCCATAACCCATTAGTGCTAATGGGTTGCTCACACATGTGTGAGCAACCCATCCCAAGGAAGCCACCTAACTTCCTTAAATGCAACCACCTTCTTGTCCCCTACACATTTCCCTAAAGTTTCTCACATAGCTTGAGCCACACAAAGCCTTAAAGGCTCTTTGTTGAATTTTTCATATCCATACCCTCACATCCTTAAATGCAACCACCTTCTTGTCCCCTACACATTCCCCTATTTAGTTTCTCATATACCTTGAGCCACACAAAGCCTTAAAGGCTCTTTGTTGACTTTTTTCATAGTCATCCCCTCTAGCCCATGTTTCCATTAGGCGGATCCTATGTGGATGCCACATAGGTTCCACCTCATCCAAGCCTCTCCTCTTACCCTAAAATTCTATAAATATGCCTCTTTTCAAGAGCAAAAGGATCACTCGCTCATTTTATTTTTATGCATTGTTGTTTGTTGAAATAAGTTTTTGAGTATTCTAGATTTAGAAAATCATTGTTTCAATTTGGTAAAAATGAATCCTTTTAGTTTATCTTGCATCCTCATTCTAGTTTGATCTTGCATCTTCATCATCTTCATCCATTATTGAGTACTTGAGACAAGTTTCTTCATACTTGGTCTTGAGATTTCTCTTCATCCATTAGTTTAAATCTTGCATTTTAATCTTTATTTTGGGTATTAAAAAATCATTTTTTGAGAGAGAGCGCATCCACATCTCAAGCAAATGAGAAAATTAGGAAATCCTTTAAGGGCATACTTATATTAAGCTCTATCAAAGGTTTATGGAGGAAATTGTGTATTTACAAGTTTTAGGCATGGTTTTATAATGTATATGTTTTACCTAACATTTTTATGTTTGAGCTTGTTCTTGACAGGTGGATTTTCTTTATCTACACTTTCATATAGGTATGTTCTCAAACTTGGGATACCCTTGTCATTATATATTCATATGATGCAAATAGTAAATGTTATTGCTTCTTGGTAAATCAATATCTATCTTTGAACTTGTTAAAACATGGCATGAAATTAAAATTTATTGGCCCTTTTTAGGATAAACATCATTACGATTTATGCAACTTCCTTGAACATCCACTATATTTTCATCTATAACTATCCTTTCTCTATAACATCACATTCTATGATTCATGGTACTGTTTCTTTGAAATGGCTCAAGACCCCTCATGTACCCTTCAAAGATCAGCTATATCTTTGTATAGAATAGTGGATGGATTGAACTACTTGAAAACTTATTTTTTTAGACTCTATCATTAGACCTTCTTGAATCACTGTTACTATTGATGTTACTTTAACCTCCAATTTAACTACTCCACCAATCATTTATATATCCATGACATGGTATTTTATCAATTTTCATCATTGTTTTATCTATTTTATGAACTACTCCACTTGAATAGAGTAGTGAACACCACTGTTGATATGTATAAAATTATTTATTTTTTTCATGAAATCCTATTACTATTCTTTATATTAGAATTTTGTCAATGAACTATGAACTCTATGATTTCCTCATAACAACATTTATTGTATCAGTGAGGATATCCTAATTCTTTGCACCTTGGTTGCAACCATGGGGTTTACAAGACTGTTCTTTCATTTTTATTTCTTTATTATGTTCTGACAGTCATGACTATCCCAAGAATTATTTACCATGAAGTCTGCATCATTGTGTTGATATTGATGAATGTTTGTCCACCATTATATTTCACATACATCTTTGTCCATTGTATATGACATTACTTTTTAGTTGTCTCTTCAATTGAACAATGATGTCATTCCTGCACCTTTGAACATATTTTTGCTATTATGCCAACCATAATCACTTAACACCCATTTTCTATGAATTCCTTCCAATACTGTCACTTTATATTTGTGACAGTCCTTTTGATAATTGATATACTACAACATTTTTCTTTGTTTAATGAAATGACTATCTATCTTTAATCATTTTTTCATTGACTATATCTCTTGGCTGCTAACTATCCATAAAATCTTCATGTCCTTGTTCCATTCACTAAAATTCTAATGTAATTATATATGTTCCTTGATGACATCTACATCTCTATACATATGAAATCACTTATCTTCATCTAGTATACATATTTATGAATAGCACAATATCTTTGCTTGTTTTTTCATCTCTATGTACTATTCATAGATGAAAATAGTATCTCTTTGATTATTTTTTAGAGGCCTCTATGAATTTTATTTTTCATTGAATGCATCTTTAAAATGGTTTACCACTTGTTTATTCTTCCATGATTGACTTTGATAATCATTTTGACAATGAGTTCACTGTGTTGGTAGTATTTCATGTTCCTGAGTCAGCCTTGTAAAATTTTGAAGTTTCTTTTCTTGCTTGTGATCACAGGGTTTAAAATCATGGTTGAAATTGTTCTTATGCCTCTGCAAGTATTGTTTAAGCCCTTAACCTAGCTAAAATGCCCAAAAACCCTTGTATCATCCTTCAAAGTATAAATTTTGGTCACAAAACCCTAAGGGTTGAACTGGTTTCTTATTTCGAGTTACCTTTTGTCACTTAAGGTTATGTCTCGAATGGGTCCCTTTTAAAATGTTCATGTTCGTTAAGTTGTCGGTCCTAACGTTATGGTCCTGTATTTTCCCTAAGTTCAAAGTCCGCAAATGCTTTAATTAAATTCATTATCTATCATGCATGTGTTCTTTAATCTAATGGATTGCTTAATGGCTTATTCCCAAAGTAAATGACATCTATCATTTAAGCCATTAAGTCGTGACACCACATATCCCTAGTGGGTCTGATGGTCAAAAGGGTTCTCGGTTAATCAGTGGGAAGATCTTGAAAGAATCAACAGTCGACTTAATCACTTAATCCCAAACTGATCAACATCTATCATATAAGCGATTAAGGGGTGTTGACATGTGGTAGTTGGTGGACTCGGGTATTCTGAGATGACGATGGATTAAAGTACAGACAATTTGATTCTGATCCAACGGATGACTTAATGGCTTATCTAAAATATGTGCAAGATCTAGCATCTAAGACATTAAGCGGTGCCCACGCATGTCTAGAGGGCGACGTGTATTCCACTAAAGGTGAAGTTGATCGTAGGTTAAAGGTTGGAGAATTTGCTGAAAATCTATCGGCTCACTTAATCGCTTAAAGAGAAACTGATCAAAATATATCACTTAAGCGATTAAGCCATGACGCCACATGTCCTAGTGGGTCCAGCTAAGGTCATAAAGAAAGGATTAAAGATAGATCATCTACAGAAAGAATCAATGGTCGGCTTAATCACTTAGAGGCAAAGTGATTGAGATCTAATGGATAAGTGATTAAGTCATGGCGACACATGGCATAAATGGTGGGTCTTGTATAGTGTAGAAATCATGTTATAGAGATTGCAAGTTTGAAAAGATCAGACGGCTCACTTAATGGCTTAAAGAAAAAGTGATCAACATCTAGCACTTAAGCCATTAAGTCATGTTGACATGTGTCAAAGTGGATGGCACCGTAGACGCGGTCAGTAAACTCAAGGCGGAATAACTTGCAGCCAAGTTAAGGTGAATTAGACGGTTGAATTGATCACTTAAAGGAAAAGTGAACGAGATATAGCATTTAAGCGATCAAGTCATGCTGACACATGTCCTAGATGAATAGTTGTTTCTAGGAAAACATGAGAGCCGTCAGATGAAGGAGATGACATTTGAGATCTACAGTTAAGTTCAAATTTATTAAAATGAGCATCAGTGAGTCGTTAAGCTGCAAGTTTTGAAATAGGAAAATTGATTGCAGAATGTGTGGCCACTTTAGTTAAATTCAATGCGAAAGAATGATTTGATTGAGGCCATATAATTCTTCACTTGAACTTAGAGCTGACATAATTCCTCAGAATCATTCAAGTGAAGGACAGAATTACAGTGACATTGAGCTCCTTGCAACAAAATTGCAGAATGCGTAAGTCATCTTTGATACAGTAGAAATTCATGCTTCCAGTAAGGTTTGAAATTTGAAAAGCTCCTAGAATTCTTTTTTAAACCTGAACATCATCTTAGTAAAAATCCCTAGGTTCAAAAATGGCCCCTATGATTTAATTCTCTAGAGAAATAGAATATTAGAAAAGAAATGTGAGAGAAGACCTTCTACAACAATTGAAAGGGTCCATGGGTGATGCTACCCAGATCAAGAAAATAGTTCCAACACATCCCCATTTCAGAGTAGGAGAGGGTTTATATGACTCAGGTAGGTGGGCCAAGGATGTCAAAACTAGTACAAATGGTTTGAGTATGTTTAAAATTGCCTACAGCAAGAGAAATGCTCCTTCCCCAGATTGTAAAATATGGGATTTAGATGTGGAAAAATTGATAATACCCAGGGTATTTATGGATACAGATATGTTCACTTTGATAGCCAACACATATGACAAAGTATCTAGGGTTGTAAGGGATACAGAGGGAAATGTGTTGTTGACTGTCATAGCTGATGAAATTAAAAGAATTTTTAAAATAAGTGACTCATCAATCCAAATGGATGATATTGATTTCAATTAATTTAAGGAGGTGTACCATGCTCAGAAGGAGTATTATAGGAATGAGGCTCTGAAAGGGTACTTTAATAAAATAGGGGATTTGATTGTTGTGGGCCCAAACACACCAAAGCCATTCAAACTAGATTACTTCAATAGTAAAGCTAGGAAAATGTATAGTGCCCTGTTCTTGGTTTTTGGAGAAGAGGAAGAAGAAAAATGCCAGTTCACATCATGCTTATGGTGGTTCCAATTTTGCACCCCCACCTATCAGTAGTTTTTTATTATGCTTCTTATATTGCTGCAAAAATGCATGAAGGTTTAATAGGTATCAAAGATAGTAATATACTCAAGCCAATGGGGTTGTACTCTCTTACGATGCACATGTTTCTATTTAATAGTGCTGATATCTTTGAGGAAGAAAGGGACCTCACTAAGTTCCAGGATGATGAGGATTTGCCTATCCAATTGTGGAGTGTTGATCTATCCTGGGATAGAAAAGAAGCCAACATTGTATATTTTGATAGAGTTTTTGTTGTTAGGCTTAAGTCACTATTATGCAAACAAAATCCTATGATCCACATAGATATAATGAGATTATTAAGGCCTCTGGAGCATGCCCCAGAACTGAAAATTGTCCACAATTGGGGAGATCTCATTTTGTACCTTGTCTCTATAGTTATCAGGGTTTATGGATTCAGGGGAACCCCCAATGTTCTGCCCTACAGAGTACCTTTGAAAATTGGCATAGTAGAAATTCTGAGGCAGATGGGTGGATTGCAAGAAGAAGCCTTAACAGGAAAAATGAAGGGAAATATTTTGAGCCCTACCATCTAGCAACATCTGTGTCCAGGTGCGCAGACAATGAAAGCTTCATCATGGACATGTTTAGGAAAAGAACCAAGTGCCTGGCACTAGAACACCAATTCAATTTCCCAGAGGACGTTGTAAGAAATTTTTTTGATCTGAATGATCAGGAGACCAGGAAAGAAAAATGGCTGGTGTATAAGAAGTCTTTAGATTTTGTCCACAATTTTGACAGGTCATATGATCCTTTGAAGGAATTTTCACCTTGGGAAAAAAAGATTGAGTCCCTTATGACAATGTTTGAAGTTTTTCATGTAGACTCTCAATGAGAAGAAAGACAAAGTGATGGAAGCTGAGCCAGAAAAAGATAAGGCTATTCTGAGAAAACTTACACAGGGAAGGGTAGTCCCACCTGGAAATTATGTAGTTTATAAAAGAAGAGGGTATAGTACAATTATGCCAGAGATTGACAAATCTTATGATCAGAAAGGAAAGAGGCCAGCAGATACCAGTGCCCAAAAGATGCCCTCTCCCAAGAGATAGAAAATGGAGGAAAAAGAGAAAGTGAGTGAGTTATACTCCCCTTCCCAGTCCCCTTTACATATGGAGGACCAAAATATTGTTGAGTAATTGGTCCAAATGGGAAACACAGGCCAAGTTTTTGTTACTGCACAAGAGCTACAAGAAGGAGTGCCAGAGACACCTAGACATACAACTCTAGATCTTACAGTGGCAGAGTTTGCAGGAAAGGAGCTAGACCCTGTAACCAAACAAGCCAATGAAGAGTTTCTATTAGATGATAATTTTGTTAAGGCTAGAGCCTTTGTTTAATTCCTATGGAGAACTCATATTGATGAGTTCAAGGATAAATGCCACAGATTGTGAGAATCTCATCTAGATCAGAGCAAGGAGAACATTAAAACAGAAGTCAAACAGGAAATGATTACTAAGTTTGAAAAAATCACCCCTGAAGAGGGCAGGGAATTGGTAAAGAAAAAAGGTATCCTTATCTTACCCCAATGGGATTTGGCTGATGCCATTGTTTTTTATGTTGTCAGAAAGGAATCCAAGCCACTGCACACTAGTGGGACACAAATTAGTGCCCAATTTAGTGAGGATCATGCAACATTAGAAATTTGGTATTTGAAGAATAAAGATAGAAAGATAACAAAAGAAGATGATCAGACTGAGGATACATGTAGCCTCATCATAAAAATATTTTTTGATACCTTAGGTGTGGAGGCCACCAACCCAGACTGCTAATTTGAGCTTGAAGGTAGCCGAGAAGCAAGAGGATGCTTTTAAGAACTTAACCCAGAAATATGAATTTGTTCTGAAAGCATATAATGATGAAAAGGTTAAATCTCTACAAAAGGATGATAGAATTGCATTCCTCGAGGGAAGGAAAAAAGTACAATTAGTGCCTCAAAGGAGGATTTCATAGGGACCTTACCAATCATCCTCATCGAGCCCTATAATTACTTATCCTCCTTCCCCTACACCATCTACTTCTACCACAATAAAAGAGCTTGAACAAGAAAAGGCCATTCTAAAAGCTGCAAGAGCAGAACTTAAAAGGAAAAAGAAAGAGTGGGTAGAGCACTATGTAGCCTTTAGAGAAGTAGAGGCATGGGTGAAGTAGAAATATGTACATAGGATACATAGTGATCTTATGCATTGTACACATGAAGTAGTACCTACTACCATATATGCTCAAGGTAAGAAAATTGTCAGCATTATAAATGAATATAATGAAAACAAAGACAAGTTGGACCAGTTGGTGAGTAAGTGGAAAGGGAAGGTAGGGGAGTTAAAATTATTCCACACCACTTGCAAGAAAAATAATGATGTCGACAGTCCTGACTAGCACCCAAAAATGTGTCAAATTACTCTTAGACATGGATATAATGAGAGACATTGTTGTTAGAAAAGTGATGGCCTTGAAAAAAGAATATTCATAGGATAGATATGAGATGTTCCTGAATCTCTTTAGAAATAATGGAAATATTAAAGATGAGATGTTGTGGCATCAAAAAATGAATGAATCACTAGAAGTTAGAACTAACAGCATATTAACTTTGGAGAGTACACTACTTTTTTCTCAGACAATTGAGATAGTGGGCAAAGCTAGATCATTTTTTGTATTTTGGAAAGATGAGATTGAGAATGCACATACCACTTGGAAAGAGATCAACAATAGAAAAGATGAATTCATGGGCTTCATTTGGCCAAGAGATGAGGTGTACACTTCCTGGAAGGACAAGTATGCAATAGTTGATTCGATTGAAGGCGAGGACATGCAAGTGGATAGTGAAGCCCAACATAATAGTTGATACAGTTGAAAATGGAGATCATACATCACCATCCAAGACAACAGATTCTAGATGGCTTCTCCCTAGCAAGTACAAGGAAAATGCAATCACCATGTGGCCATAGGACAAAGAATTAAGTTGGAATATCTTGTAACAAAAACTAGTTTTCCTATCCACCTGTTATTTTGTCTTTTTGCATTCTCTGAGTTTTGTCTTTTAGCCTAGTCATCCAAAGCTTGTTGCATCCTTGATCTTTAAGGATTACAAGATGAATATTGCTGGCTATAAGTAGAAAATTGTAACATATTGTAAGGGATGGTAAAATCAAGACTGTGAGGCAGATTTCTAAATTGTGTCTGAGCTTTAAGTTTTGAGTCAATTTGAATGTATTGAAATTAGTATCATTAATAAAATACAATAGAATTGTCAGTCTCATATCATTGATGTATTTTTGCATTTACATTCAGATCTTGTATGTTTAATTTGTAAGTCATTTTAAATGTACTAGTTACAAGGTAGTTGTGTTATTATTTGTGAGTTTCTTTCAAGGAGGGTTTAAATCTTGCAAATAGTTACAGAGGTTAGGGTTTATTGAAGAATTTTATATAGGGGTTTGAGAGTGAGAGGATAGTCTGTAAGGCATTCTATCTGAAGTTTTATTTGTGTTTCAATTAATTATATTTGGTGAACATATGTTTCAATCTAACTCTATGGCCCAGGATTAGGCACTGGTCAAGTTCTGACAAGTAGTTGTTATCATCAAAATCAATCAAATATTAATCAATCTTTACTTTTTGTTTTCTAAAGTGCACATGTCTAGATAATTGTCTTGAGTACAATTCATCTTAGTGATTTCTTGAAGAGAGAATCAATAGGGTATCCTTCCTAAGACAAGTGGCCTAAAAATAAGAAGGATCATGAATCCTTGATCCACTATCAGATTTGTTGAAAGTCAGTAATCTGTTGAAGGTGCACTTGCCTAGGTTTGTGAAGCCCAAAGTGAAGAAGGAATATTTTCCTTGTTATTTATCCTTTTCCCTATATGAATCTGAGTTGGGAAACAAAGATTCAAGCATTTACTACTATATATTGATTCTACAAGAAAAAGTGCTAATGAACTGGCGAATCCACTGGGGATTTTTTAATGTTCTAGAGTCATGTTCATGAAAGAGTTAGTCCTTGCAATATTGAGAATAAGTCTATTATTCCTCATAATCATTAAAGAAATCTTATTCTTCTTATCTTTCATTGCACACTTTTCAAAGGTCTTGGTCCTGAAAATGATATAGATGTTGTCTCAAATGGAGTGACTAGTAATTGTAAAGCCTCTAATCTAAACATGTATTTTTTTTTCAAACAAAATCCACTGGGTGGAGAAGATTTGCAGTAATACAGATAGTGGAGAATCATTTTATTGATATTACCAGGTGAGGAATTATCAAGAAAATTTATTTTCAAGTTTCATTTGGACTTATTTCTATAAAAGAAAACCTGAGTTAGGACAAGGTACTCAATCTTTATATATTTGTCCTCTGAAAAGAGGTGGCAACTCTAACCTTTGTGTACTCCAGTATTGTAAATTAAATGTGTTGAATATATTTGTCTGTTTTGAAAGATGATTCAACAAAGGAATACTAGATCCTATTTCAGAGAAAATCCTAAAAAGGATGTTGGAGAAGAGCTCCATACACCGCAAAGAAAACAATGGTCCAAGAGAGGTATATCCAAACATGATTCTCAACATACCTCTAAGGGAAAGATGGAGACAACTGCTCTAGAAAGAAAGTCATCTTCATTTGAAGATGCAGGACCCATGGGACCAATTGACACTTATAGAGCTAATGCCAACTTTAATCCCTTTAGAGATGGAGAAAATATTGATATAGGTTTCTTCCCTGCAAAGGAAAATCTTGCTCCACCAGAAGAGACTTCTGCTGCTGAAATAACATCATATAATTTTGATAAGTTGTAGGATGAGGTTCTAGCTTTCAGAAGGAGAAAGAAAGAACAAGAAAAGGAAGCTGAAGAAGAGAATAAATGAGGACAAAAGCTATATGACTTACTAGTTGAAAGAGAAGAGCTCTTAGTTGAGACTAGAAGAAACAACCTCAAGGCTAAAAGCCTAAGTCAAGTGGTTAAAGGTTTCAATCCAGAATTATTTGGTAACCTTGATGATTTGAGGAACAAAGCCCCAAATAAAATATCAAATCTTGACAAGGATGAGTTTGAGAAAGAAGGGTCTATCATCAGACAATTGTTTCCATATGAGATTGAACAAAATGCAAAACTTAAGATAGCAACTAAAGATGCCCCCAACAAAGGTAAGCAAAAGGTTGTTGGTGTGACTATAGAGGAACCTAAATAGAAATTGACCATTCCTATAGGAGCATCTCAAGTTGATCTTGAGTTGGAACAAGCTAGAAAAGCTAAAGAGGATTTAGCCAAACAGCTAGAGAAGTTACAATTAGAGGCTGTTGCAGCTAATATGAGAATGAAGATAGCTTTTCTACATGCTACTACTAATACTATTGCAAGTAGCTCTATGCCAGTTAATCATGGGATACAGCAACAAAAGCAATCTACTGGCCCAATCCCAAATGATCGAGGAGATGATCCTAAAGTGCAATCCTCTGGTTTGAGTTCAAATGTGAAAACTGCTGGCCCAAATACAAATGCTCAACCTGGTGGTTCTGGCCCAGGCATTCAAGTCTCCAACCTAAAACAAAGTGTTCCCCCACCCACTCAAAATCAAGGAGGAGCCATTGGACCAGGTGACAATAATGTGCTTGGAAATTTCCAAAGAAGACCTATCCATATGAACAGATACAGAGCTCTCTTCTTTGAAGGCATTCCTGGTCACCCTAATGTGGTCTCCAATGAGGTAAGAGATAAAATCCCCAAGTTCACAAGAAATAATGTTGTTACTTGTGAAGAGAATCTAAAAGATTTTAGTGATAAGATAACTGACTTTGAAATTGAAAATGAGGAGGTCATTATGAAGTTTTTTGTTCAGTCATTAACAGAAGATGCTAGGGATTGGTTCATAAATTTACCTAATGATAGTATTACTTCTTGGGATGAATTTGTAAATTCTTTTAGCGAACAATAAAGAGAACATGTTGTTAGATTAGGTAGAAACCCTAATCTCCCAAGAACACCTGCATGCATAACCCTGCTACATGGAAGAAGAAAAAGAATAGAAGGAAGAAAACTATGGAGGCCAAAAGGCCAGAGGCATCATGTTCATATGCAAAAGAATGATATTCTATTATGAAAAATATCTTCATTATACAATACAAAGAGATGATTCCTTAAAAAGGAATCACGAAACCCTAAAAGGGAAACCCTAAGGTTGGCTTAAACAACTAGAGTGAATAGGTGAGTTAGTAATTAGATCAAAATGATTTAATTAATAACCCAAAAGGACTATTACTCTAACACCCCCCCTTAAGATAAGCTTAGGGAGAACCAAAACCTAGGAGACTACTACAGAAAGTAGGAAAGATGGGTCCTGGCAACAAAGGCCTGATCAGGTACCCAAGAATAAGAAATCTTTGTAAAGCGGGGAAATAGAGAAAACCCAGTGGGAAAAATGCTACCCCAAAAAGAGATGGGCTAGATGAAGGAAACAAAACCTCCAATCTAGGAAAAAATTCCCAAAGAAAGGAACAAGAAAGAGCATGTATAGCATCTCTGAAGCAAGAAACTGCAAACACTGTCAGAAGTAACTACTGGAACTCCCATTGAAATAGTGCATGACCAGGTAGAGAAGGCAAAGTCTAAATGTAAGGAAAATCAAGTGCGGAAACAGCTTCCTACACTAATCTCTATAGGAAAGTATTGTGCAAATTATTTTAAATCCTTACAATTTTAGATTCGTTAACTACTTTAACAATGATATTGTAGCCACATACCATGCATACAGAAAAAGAGAATGACACAATGATTTAACCTGGGGAAAACCTATTGGTAAAAAACCCCAGCACTCCAAAACCTGCACAATGTATTATCTTCAACACAACGGTTACAACACACTTGCAATGCAAGTTCTTTCAGGAGACAATCGACACACACAAACAAATCCAGTAGCACTAGATTATACCAACAATACACTCTTTTTCGTATCCTTTTCTGTAACCCTTAAAACACTTATATCATGCGCTTTCCTTTTTAGGGAAACTTCCAAAGATAGTCGCATTAGGGTTTTACCATTCTCCGAACACCACGATTGTGGAAGAGTGAAAAGTACTCAACTTTTATCAGTTGCCACATGTCTTGCATGTCTTCACCTGTTATTGAAATCTCCTAGAAATAGCTCTTATGTGTCATAGGAATCCGTCATAACCATTTCAGTCATGATCTCCTTACACACCATTCAAGATGCTGACACATCAAGTGGAGTGACACATCAACATGCCAACTAGACATGTACACTCACACTTAATTACATTATTTGCAAGAAAATACATTTTACAAAACAAATAATAAGAATAGGAATTATCCAAGGTTGAGACACCTTATTCCTAACATTCTCCCACTTGTCGAACACCTTGTAAGAGCAATAGGAACATAATAGGAACTAACCACTATAGGCCAAAAGGCCCATAAACTCCAAACACCATCTAAACTTTGCAGTGCCCACTAGTTTTGTTAATGCATTTGCAACATTCTTCACAGTATCTACCTTCTCCAAATTTACCTTTCCATCTTCCACCATATCTCTCACAAAGTGAAACTGCACATCAATGTGCTTCGTTCT
>MU223589.1:2516700-2537644 GCA_018584345.1 Thuja plicata | reverse complement strand
CATCAACATGCCAACTAGACATGTACACTCACACTTAATTACATTATTTGCAAGAAAATACATTTTACAAAACAAATAATAAGAATAGGAATTATCCAAGGTTGAGACACCTTATTCCTAACACTAAAGATCTGATCAATCAAAGAGGTGACCTCCAAAAGTAGGAATGAACGGGTGTCTATATAGTAGATGATCCATCTCACCGAAATGCATAGGTGCCTAGCCACTGCATTTGCCTAGTACATAGGAACAAAAACTAAATACATAGATCACTCAACCGTACCAAGGAAGAAATAGAACCAACAAGTGAACCGCACCCCATAATGCTGAATAGGGAGAGGTGTGACAGGAACACTGAAATGTAATGCCAAAAAAAACTGCAAGAAGAAGAATCAGGAACACCCAGTATAGAAGAAGGTACAAGCACAAGATAGAGGGCAGTGTCAAAGCAGAAGAAATGATCTTCTAGACACACAGCATGGGGAAAATGTTGTTGAAGGTACACTCACTTGACAAAGGTGGATGAGCACATAAGGCAAAACATCATAACCCCCCCATGATACTTTATAACTGAGTGCAAGTACAAACAAATAAACAAGAATAGGTGCTCAAAATCCTAGATATGCAGAAGTAGGCACTTTATCTTAGTGCATTTATAGAAAAAAAGAATGCTACAGAAGAGAAGCATACAATGCTCAGAAAGAAGAGTGAGCTAGTAGAATAGAAGAAGAGATCCCAGGACTTGTAGAACCCAAGTAATCTGCCAGAGTGTGAAACTAAAAAACTTAGAGGAGAAAGAACCTAGAGGATAATCCAGATAAAAGACCCCTGCCACTAGAAAACTCACTGAACTAGCTTTCCGACGATATCTGGTTTACCAAAAAAAGAGTCTGAATGAGCAAGATATGGCTCCTAGAAATCAAAAATAAACATCAAACTTTGATAGCAAAAAACGCTATAAAAAAAATTAGAGCCAAAAAACCTAACCTCCATAATCAAAAATAACTCAGAAAGAGATTTCTGATGATATAAAGAAGTCAGAAAAAGAACTTCGTTTGCTCCAGATAGAGCAAAAACACCATCAGAGGGTAGAAAGGCTCCAAAAAAAATGTTTTAAGCCCCTAGGGCTGAAAAAAACTGAGCCCTTGGACGCATGGCACGCAGGGGGCTAAAGGTCAGAGCACCCGGTCACCCATGTGACTACCACAGGACTAAAGAGGGCCCGTGTGGCTACAATCCCACTGGGCGGCGCTGCAGGCGGCAGAGCTGGGTGGAGAAGTCAGCTGGGTGGAGGAGCCGGAAGGGAGGTGGGCCGGCAGTTTGGGGCCGGCGGGGCCAGCGAAGGAGGGCACCGCAGGTGGCGATGGGCTAGAGGAGCCGGGAAGAGCCTATAGGGCTAGCGAGAGGCGCAGCCAGTGGGGGCCGGGCATGGGCTGGGCTACGGTGGTGCAGCGGCGGCCCTTCGCAAATGCACTGGCTGCGTTTTTAAAACACCAAAAAAAATTTTAAAAAATGATTTTTTTTATTTTTTTCTTAGTTTTCGTGCTTGTACGACACTGGAAACCAAAAAAAAATTGCCTCAGAGTCACATTATCCAAAAAAAATAAGTTTTATATGGATTCTAGGGTTTTTGGGTGCTCTTAGCTCAATGGAGATGTCTGTTTGAGCCCAAAGTGACCAGAAACAAAGCCCACCTCTAAATCCACATAAAAACTTAGAAAAACCTCCAGCTTCTAAAACACTTCAACAAGACACGAGCAAAGAGCCGCAGGAAGGCTCTGATACCATGTTAGATTAGGTAGAAATCCTAATCTCCCAAAAACACCTACATGCATAACCCTGTTACATGAACGAAGCAAAAGAATAGAAGGAAGAAAACTATGGAGGCCAAAAGGCCAGAGGCATCATGTTCATATGAAAAATAATGATATTCTATTATGAACAATATCTTCGTTATACAATACAAAGAGGTGATTCCTTAAAAAGGAATCATGAAACCCTAAAAGGGAAACCTTAAGGTTGGCTTAAGCAACTAGAGTGAATAGGTGAGTTAGTAATTAGATCAAAATGATTTAATTAATAACCCAAAAGGAATATTACTCTAACACATGTAAATTTTGGATACATGCTGAATGAATTCAATAACATCAAAAAGTTCCCTAATGAGAGTATGGCTGATTTTAACAATAGATTTCAAAAGGTCATGAATAAACTATTCTAAGTTTTGACGTTAGATGAGGAAGTATGTCTCACCACTTACATCAATTTTGTTGATGGAAAAATGTCTTATTTACTCAAAGATAAAAACCCTACAACCTTAAGGGATTCTTACAAAATAGCTATTGACATTGAAATTAATAGGAGAGAATCGGGAAAATTGGGGAAGATGGAAGACAATAAACTTTGGAAGGAAAAGGGATCAGCCAACAAAAATATCAAAGAAGATGATACAATGGATAAATTGGTAAGTGCAATAAAAGACCTTGCTGCCAAAATGGATAAGAATGATAGGGGAGGGTACCGTGACAACAAGTACACTAACCAAAGGTTTGAAAAATAACCTAATCTGAGAGACTACCCTTATAAAAAAAATTGGAATAATAAAAAGCCAATCCCTAATGGACAAGATAACCCAAAAACCAAGGAAAACCCAGATCCCTTGAAAAGGAACAGTGCCAACTATGTTGAGAACACTCCCTGGTGTGATGCTTGCAATATGCCACATTCTTCCTATCAGCGTGTAGTAGCCCAAGCCTTGTTTGATCAACCAGAAGAAAGAGAACATGAAGGCCCTTCCATAAATATGTTCATAGTAAAGAAACCATACCCATGTTTTTATGATATTGGATAATCTTCTGATAATTTGTGTGCAAAAGATAATTCTTTTTTTGAATATCAATCACAGAATCCACCATATCAAAGTGATCAGTTGATAATGTTTCACAAGAAACTATAAATATAGTAGGAAGTGACAACTCACATTCTCATTTTAAAACTCCCACTAATGAGGAAAAGAGGTCTTTGACTGTTGCAGAAATTAATCAAGCAAGAAATGCTTACAACCTAAGAAATAGAACAGTGCAACCAGCTCAAGGCAAGTTTGCCCCTGTCTATGTCAGAAAAGATTCACCTCAAGTTACTTAGGGTTCTCATGTCAAGGAAAATAAAGGTGATAAGCATGAAAGACAAGCAAGACCTTCTTCTGATCATGCTGAAAGGGAAGAAGTAAAATAGGAACTAGTACCCACTGATAAATCCAAGAAAGTGAGAAAGATGAGTGATATGTCATCTGAATTTCCCCTTTTTGACATGAAACATGCTCTGACCCAAATGAAAGTCTCAGTCCCACACATGGAGATGTTGAAAATAAAGGAGCACAAAGAAGCTGCTCTAGCACTTTTAAGAGGGATAGATGATGTATTTGTTCCCAACCAAGAGAAAATACCTTTGACACCAAATGATAGTACAGTGGATAGTCCACAAATGAAAGGAAAAGAAAAAAGCAAAGAATTTTCCAATATTTTCATTGGCAAAATAATCACCCAAGAACCATTATCTGTTTACCCTTTCTATGTCACCTTAATGGTTAATATTTTCTTGGTAAAAAATTGCATGATTGATTCTGGAGCTGCAACAAATATAATGTCTTATCATGTCATGAAGGAATTGGACCTTCAAATCACCACACCTGCTAGAAGTTGTTATGCTATGGACAACAGGGAAGTTCCTGTGATAGGAACACTGAAAGACATTGAGGTGAAAATTGTTGCTTTCCCTAAAGCAACTTACAGAATGGATATAGTGGTTGTTGACACTAAAACATATTATGGTATGCTTTTGTCAAGACAGTGGGAAGCAGCAGTGGGTGGAAAGATGCAATTAGATTTATCCTATACAACTATCCCTGTAAATGGAAATGAGGTCAAGTTATACAGAGAACGTTGGTCATCTGTCATGGTGGAGGTGGTTCTACTTGACCAATTGAATTGTTGCGTAGATGTTAATATGGAAAATTTCACTATGGAAGAAATTAAGCCACAATTAAAAATCATTGACCCAATTGTGGATGAATTTCTATTACAACAAGATGGACTATGGAAAATGTACTTTTATGGAGGATTCTCCAAGGAACGATCAGGAGCAGAGTCTTATTTATTTCCCCATCAGGTATCACTTTTAAGTATTCATTCCTACTAACTTTCCAGTGCACAAATAATACTACTGAGTATGAAGCCTTAATCTTGGGAATGCATATTGCTATTAAGCATGGTATTAAATGTTTGAAAGTTCATGAAGATTCTCAGTTAATCATATCTCAGATAAGAGAAAATCATGTTGCTAAAGATGACAGACTAAAATTGTACAAGTATGCAGTCTGGAATAGGATAGAATTCTTTGATGTCTTCAATATCCTATGGATAGAGAGATCAAATAATATAATGGTAGACTTCCTTGCCAATGTTGCCCTAAAAAATAATGATGTCACCCTTACTGGCATGTCTGTGGTAGAAATAAAAAGTAGACCTGCAGTCCCTGACAATATTCACAATTGGAAAGCATTTGAGGATGATGATGATATCCTTAGGTTTATTTAGTGTGTAGATCAATATGATGGTCAGAAGATTGATTCTGAATCTTTGATAACAATTGTGGATGATAAGGAATATGTATTTGACCAAGAAGTTATCCAGCTGGATACTAATCACATTCCCAAAGGGTTGGTTGAGTTAGAAGGTATGTTCAGCATAACTGACAATTATATGACTCAAAAATCCAATGCAAAGGCAGAAGATTTAGAAGAAGTTAACTTGGGATCTGAAATATCTCCCCAACTGGTCTATATCGGTAAAAAGTTGGATAGCAATGTGAGACTGAATTTGATAAGATTGTTGAAAAGGTACAAGCATGTATTTGCCTGGTCTTATGAGGATTTGAAAGCTTACAAAACATACTTATTCTAGCATGGCATCCCTCTAAAAGAGGTTATAAAACCATTTAGACAAAAACAAAGGCCCATTAATCCACTGCTGGCTACCAAAATGCAGGCAGAATTGATGAAACTAAGAGATGCAGGTATAATTCAGCAAATAAGACATTCATCATGGGTTTCTAACTTAGTCCCTGTAAGAAAGAAGAATGGGGACATAAGATTATGTGTTGATTTTAGGAACCTCAATGTGGCCTCATTAAAGGATAACTATGGACTTCCAAATATGGAGGCTATGTTGCATAAAGTCACTGGATGTGACTTATTGTCTATGATGGATGGGTTTTTAGGGTCTAATTAGGTACTAGTCAAAGAATCTAAGCAATTCAAAATAGCATTTACTACTCCCTGGGGCACTTATGTGTATGCCCTCATGCCATTTGGTTTGAAAAACGTTGGTGCAACTTTTCAAAGGGCCATGGATGTGGCTTTCAAAGACCTTGTAGATGTTCTGATGGTAGTATACCAAGATGATTTGACATATTTTTCAAAGAGGGAAGAGGATCATTGCAACCACTTGGAGAAAGTGATGATAAAGAATTAGAATATGGGGTGTCTTTGAACCCAAAAAAGTGTCACTTTGTTGTTACTGAGGGGAAACTTCTGGTCAACATAGTATCAAAGGAGGGAGTAAGGATAGATCCTGAAAGAGTTGAAGCCATTCAAAAGGTACTTCCTCCTAGAAACTTAAAGGGCATACAATCATTCCTAGGGAAAATTAATTTTGTCAGGAAATTTATTGCCAACTTTACAGAACTGGTTAAACCCATTGTCAAGTTGTTAAAGAAAAATGTAAAGTTTGAATGGGACCAAGAGGCGCAGTCAGCCTTTGAAAAAATAAAACAAGCTATCCAAGAAGCACCAGTCCTAGTGTCCCCTGATTATACCAATCCCTTCTCTTTGTTTACATTTGCCTCCTTCCATACTATTGCAACAGTCTTATTGAAAAAGGATGGCAAGGGATTTGAACATCCCATTGCATTTTTCAGCAAGTCATTACAATCAGCTGAGTTAAACTATCAGTTGATGGAAAAAGTAGCTTATGCTCTGGTAAAGGCAGTCAAGGCTTTCAGGCCATATTTGGTATGTGCAAAGGTAAATGCTTATGTTCCTCATGCTATTGTCAAGGACATTTTTGTTTAGAATGAGGTAACAGGGAAAAGATGCAAATGGATAAACAAAATTCAAGAGTTTGATTTGGACATCCATATCACTAAGTTGGTAAGAGGACTATGATTGGAAAATTTGATGATAGAAGAGAATTTGGACCTGGTCCTGATCAACAATGTTGATACAAGTGAAAATTTCCTAACCAGTATTGAAATGCAACCTTGGTATGCTGATATTGTATATTTTTTGAAAAATGCTAAGTGTCCAGATAACCTAAGTGATAACCAAAGGAGGAATTTAAGATTACAAGCTCAAAAATATGTTTTGTTGCATCGTGATTTGTTTTGGAAAAACACAGATGGGACCCTAATGTTATGTCTTGACAAAGATCAATCAGAGAAGATGTTGAAGGAAATGCATGTTGGAATGTGTGGAGGGCACTATTCTGCCAGATCAACAGCTCATAAAATTTTGAGAGCTAGATACTATTCACCTTGTTTTTTCCAAGATGCTTACACTTTGGTCAAGAAATGTGAGCCATTCCAAAGATTCTCAAGCAAAATGAAATATTCAGGAGCATTATTATTAAATCTTGTAGTGGAAGAAGCCCCCTTTTCTATGTGGGGAATGGACTTCATAAGAAAATTTGCTGAAAAATCAAGTGGAGGCCATAGTTGGATTTTGCTAGTAACTGATTATTTCACAAAGTGGGTAGAGGAAATTCCAACCAAAAGAGAAACAAGCACAGTGGTCATTGATTTCTTGATGGACAATGTGATCACTAGATTTTGTGTCCCCCTCAAATTGGTAATGGATAATGCCATGTGTTTTAGGTTTGAATAATTTACTGATTTCTTCTCTTATATGAGAATTGTCATGTCTTATTCATCCCCATACCATCCTCAAGCCAATGGTCAAGCATAATCCAACAACAAAAGCATCTTACAAATTTTGAAAAAGACCTTGGAAGGAAATAAAAGAGCCTGGCATGTGAAGCTAAAACTTGTCCTTTGGGCAGACAGGATCACTGTCAAAAAGGCCACTGGAAAGTTTCCCTTTGAGTTAGTATATGGTATTCAATCAAGAATTCCTATCAATAATCTGCTTCCAATCTATAAATTTATCCAAGATGAAGAGATTGAAGTTTCAGAACCTATGGAAGAAAGAATGATTCAGTTGGTAGAATTGGATGAAAAAAGGAGAGAACGCCAGAGGGAAAATATCAAATTATAGCAAAAAATGAAATATCTGTTTGACAGAAGGGCATATGAAAGAAAGTTTCAGCCTAGTGATTTTGTGCTGCAATGGAATACCAAGGCTGAAGACAAAGGCAAGCATAAAAAAATTGAGTCACTATGGATGGGGCCTTTTTTCATATCTTGAATTTTCAGAAAGGATTTATATTTCCTCAAAAATATGGATGATGAAGAACAGGAATTTCTAGTGCATGGACAATTTCTGAAAAATTTCTTCAACTAGCTCTTATGTTCCATGCACAGTAGTATGTATCATATGTACAGGTGTGTTTGCTTCTATTGTGTATTTGTTTCTAGTTTTAGGTTAGTGTGGTTTTGGTCTTCTTTTCAAGAGATCTATGGTTCTTGCTATAATCTAGCGTTTAAGCATCCTCAGAGAGAGCCACTGTTGTCAGTATTTCATATTCCTGAGTTAGCCTTGTAGAATTTTGAACTTTCTTGTCTTGATTGTGATCACAGGGTTTAAAATCATGGTTTAAATTGTTCTTATGCCTCTACAAGTATTGTTTAAACCCTTAACCTAGCTAAAATTCCCAAAAACCCTTGTATCATCCTTCAAAGTATAAATTTTGGTCACAAAACCCTAAGGGTTGAACTAGTTTCTAATTTTGAGCTACTTTTTGTCACTTAAGGTTAGGTCTTGAATGGGTCCCTTTTAAAATGTTCATATTCATTAAGTTGTTGGTCCTAACGTCATGGTCTTGTATTATTCCCTAAGCTCAAATTCCACAAATGCCTTATTTAAATTCATTATCTATCATGCAAGTGTGCTTTAATCTAACAGCCCGCTTAATGGATTATTCCCAAAGTAAATGACATCTATCGTTTAAGCCATTAATTCATGATGCCACATGTCTCTAGTGGGTTTGATGGTCAAAAGGGTTCTTAGTTAATCAGTGGGAAGATCTTGAAAGAATCAATGGTCAACTTAATTGCTTAATCCCAATGTGATCGACATCTATCATCTAAGTGTTTAAGCGGTGTTGACACGTGGCAGTTGGTGGACCTGGGTATTCTGAGATGACAATGGATTCAAGTATAGACAATTTGATTCTGATCTAATGGATGACTTAATAGATTATCTCAAAGATGCCCAAGATCTAGTGTCAAAGCCATTAAGCGGTGCTGACACATGTCCAGAGGGTGACATGTATTCCACTAAAGGTGACGCTGATCGCAGGTTAAAGATTGGATAATTTTCTGAAAATCTAATGGCTCACTTAATCACTTAAAGAGAAACTGATCGAAATCTATCACTTAAGTGATGAATTCATGACACCACATGTCCTAGTGGGTCCGGCTGAGGTCATAAAGGAAGGATTAAAGATAGAGCATATATAGAAAGAGTCAACAGTTGGCTTAATTTCTTAGAGGCAAAGTGATCGAGATCTAATGGATAAGTGATTAAGCTGTGACAACATGTGGTATAAAAGGTGGGTCCTGTACAGTGCAGAGATCATGTTATAGAGATTGCAAGTTTGAAAAGATTGGATGGCTCACTTAATGGATTAAAGAAAAAGTGATCGACATCTAGGACTTAAGCCATTAAGCCTTGTTGACATGTGTCCAAGTTGATGACACCATAGATGCGGTCATTAAACTCAAGTCAGAATAACTTATGGCTAAGTTAAGGTGAATCAGACGGTTGACTTGATCGCTTAAAGGAAAAGTGAACAAGATCTAGTGTTTAAGCGATTGAGTCATACTGACATGTGTCCCTGATGAATAGTAGTTTCCAGGAAAATATGAGAGTCGTCAAATGAAGGAGATGTTGTTTGAGATCTATGGACTGTTAGCACTGCACATCAAATTTTTAAAATTCCCATGCTTTGGAAAATTTTCCCACGTCTTTTGGTTCAAACCCATGTTTTTTCATGTCAAAATGTCATTTTGTGGCCAAGTTTTTAAATTTGCTTTGTTTCTGGCCTTGGTCACCCACCCGCGCTAATATTTTAAAATAACCTCTTAAGTGAGCGAGTGAGTGACAAGTCATGTTTGGAATGAATCACACAGTCATGGTTATGTCCTATTAGGTCAAGTTAAGTGCATGAGTGAGCGACTTGGTCATTAATCTATTTTAATCATGCAGTCACGATCCTTTTTTGAAGTGAATAAATTAATCTGTGACTGAGTGAGTAAATTTTGTTTTGTTGATCACTCACTCACAGGAAAGCAAGTTCTTTGTTAAAAGTCTCAATGAGTTAACGATGAGTTGATTTTCTTGGGTATCGTGCAATCATGGTGGTTCTAAGTCTTTCATTTTGGGTCTGCGACTGAGCAAGTTTCATAAGTTAAGGTTGATCGCGCACTCCATCTTAGTTATTATGTATGTCTTTCGAAGCCATGAGTGTGCGATGAAGTCATATTTTAGAAAGCGCTCACTCGCACAGGTTTTGATTGTTGTGTTTTGTGCAGTGCAAGTACGTGATGTATTGTGCATTCATCATCAAATGATCCTTGTCACCCAATCACGTGGTGGATATGTAATGTTATGAAGTGCATGAGTGCGTGACTAAATGTTTAAGTTTTGTTCCCGCTCACTCGCCATTGACTTGTTGTCTCTAATTCTAAGCTCATGAGTGCATGATGAAAGAAAGGATAGGTTATCGCTCACTCGCTCAGGTATAAAGTCAAGTGAAAAGATGCTCATGGGTGTGCAATGAAGAAAAGAGGAAATTTTTTTCTCAGTCGCTCATGAAGAAAAATCAGTCAACAAAGATCAGCGAGTGAGCGATTAATACATGATAAAGGGATTCACTCATTCGCGAAGGATTCATTGATAAGGAAATCTCAGGGTGAGTATGCGACACAATGAAAAAAGGGTCATCGCTCACTCACTAATGCTTATGAGCTAGAAAATCTTGTAGCGTGAGTGAGCGATTAAGTCAAAATGCATAAAGAAAGTAGTCATCGCTCACCTGCTGAGGTATAAAGACAAATCAAAAAGCCATGGTGACTGTGCGACCATAAAATAATACATGATTGTTTTGAAAACCCGCTCACTCACTCAAGGAAAAGAAATGATAAGTGAGGATCAGCGAGTGTATGACTAAGAAGTGACTGAGTAATGAAGATCATGTCACTCACTCACAGAATTTCAATGAAAGTAAAGTCCTAAATGGCAAGTCTGTGTTTGATGAAAGGAAGGGTTATGTCGCTTACTTGCTCAAATACAAACATAAAGCATTAAGAGATAGTGAGTACATGATTGAGAAGTAATAAAGCTGCCAGTTAGGTCATCGCCCAGTCACAAAGCATATGAACCAAAGAAAATATAGATTGTGAGTGCTCGACTGATAGAATGAAAGGGTCTTGTCGCTCACTCGCAAGGACAAGTTTGAAATGTAATAAAGGTATAGAAAGTTGGAAATAAATTGACATGTGGTTCATTCCAAGCCTACAAGGGCAAAAAGGGAAACAAGGTGTGTACTTTTTCCAGTAGGGATCATACAGTTTAAATTAATGGCAACATTAGTTACAAAGAGATGATTGCATATTTCTGCAAGTGCAAGAATTTGACATTCAATTGGATAAGATGCTGATTTGATGACTACAAGTGTGAATGATTGAGCTTGATTTTGTACAGCTCTCATTACTGCATCCTAATATTTCCTATGAAGAGCGCTAGAGCTTGTTAGTCTGAAATAGTTTTTCTGAGGTAGTAATTTGAAGAGGATGAATGAGTCAAGCTATTGTTCCCACTGCTTCGCATGGGTCTGAAAAGAAGGAGGTTACACCAAAAAGATACGTGGAAGAATTTTTTGAGTTGCTGCCCAGGACTTTGAATACAAATAGTGCGAATTGGGATGAATGGAAAGATAGATGGTGCCAATCTAGAACCCGGTCACCCAAAATTACTCTGGTAATACCTTATTCCATTATTTTTGGAATAATAGGATTAAATAAGTCCCCATTTGCAATCCATGGGATTTGAATATGGTGAAATTGATTGTGCCTAATGTCTATATTGACATAGGTCTTATTAGGGAACTAGCTAAAAACTACTACCCAGTAGCTAGGGTAATTAGGAAGAAGAATAAAGAGACCCTAGTTTCCATAGACAGGAGGTCAGTGGCAGAAGTATTCAGAATCATTGGTGAATTGTGCACAGATATTGATTTAAAGAAGATTCAAGCAGACTATGTCAAGAGAGAGCATTTGATTAAGCAATATGAAATGCCCAAATTCATGCCCAGAGTAGATAGGCACATGGTAAAAATCCTAGACAATCTCAAATCACCTTTTGACTTATCCCTATTTCATCATTACATAAAGTTCACAGTCTATGGT
Source organism: Thuja plicata (assembly GCA_018584345.1). Lineage (NCBI taxonomy): Eukaryota > Viridiplantae > Streptophyta > Pinopsida > Cupressales > Cupressaceae > Thuja > Thuja plicata. Next base: position 2,526,001 of record MU223589.1, on the reverse strand, counting down.
TTGAGCAGAGTTTTAGGTTTTGATGGAGATTCTATAGTGCCTCAAGATTTACTCATGATGGCTATGAACATTCAGCACTGGGAGGTTAATACTGATTATGACTATGTGGGATACATAGTTGATGGTATTCATGCTGCATTAGTGGAGATATAGTCAGATGCCCCAGTACCTACCTTCAAGCATTATTCTCATCTAACGTATATGATTTTATATTATAACAGGGCATCTATGGATAAAGAGCTTGAACTATTTGTTTTAGAGTATGGTGTTGATGCACTAATTCAAAGATGGACTTAGGTATCAGATAGTTCATCCATCAACTCATCATTTGTATGCTTTTGCAATTGGATTGTGGATCCAATTTTTAATTTATTGGGAACAAATAGGCATAGACTTCCATTTGAAATCAGAAAAGTTTTGAGACCTTGGGATTATGTTCCAAATTGGCCTATCTCTCACAATTGGGCTAACTTTTTCTTCTTCGATTACATTACTATCATCAGAGTATATGGTTGTACACAACCACCTCACATCCTCCCGAAGTTTGTTCCTCTTAGGATTGCATTCCTAGAATTTATTTGGCAAATCACTTGGGTTGATAAAGAGTTTTTAGAGGGACATAGAAAGGGTACTTTTATACCTAGATTATGGGTAGGTTTTGAATTCTCCATTGGGAAAATATTTTTTGATCTGATTAATGACTTCTTGAAACAATATAGAATGTCTATGGAAATTGCCAGGTTCTATGATCCAGAACAATTTATGCCAATAGCCCTAAAAATAATGACTCCTTGGCAAAAGATTAGAGATCATGAGCCACTGGATGATGAAGATGTTGTAAGGAATAAGTTAAATAAGAATGAAGTCCAAGAGAGGAGAAGGAAATGAAATAACCTCCTTAGGGCAGAAGCTGAGTGGAAAGAGTCAGACAATTCTTTCTCTACTTTTTTCCCTGATCTCCCATACTTACAAAAAATAGATGAAATGCTTAAATCCTATGACACTCTAATGGCACAGGTACTGCAGTTTAGTGCTGAGGATGCACAGTCTCAAGGGTCCCCAATTCCTGTTGCATTGCATGACCCAAGACATCAGGAACAACAAGAGGAAGAGCATCAAGAAGAAGAATAGGTCGGTGAGGAAGCTACCTCTAGAGAACCACCCAGAAAGAAATAGAAGAAAGAACACAAAATGATGCAGGATAGGAAAAGTATGGCCAAGGATGTGATTACTGAGCATGGCAAATATTTTAGAAATTTAAAAGGAAAATTAAAAAAAGAGCCTCCAACTGAAGGCCAAGGGGATAACCAAATGGTTTTGTTTGAAAAGGATGACGAGAGAGTCAGGATGGCTAATGAATTCATGAAAGATGATGAATTCATAAGGTCTAAATAATTCAAAAAAAATTTAATCAAGTTGAAACAAAAGTACTCGAGGCAAGGATTGACTATAGGTGAAGAAAGTGCAGATAAAAATGAGGAGATTGTAAAAACACTCCAGGATTATGATCCTGAGAGTGAACTAATCATTGTGGAGCAAGCCAGGTTGTTGGTATAAAACAGTAGAGTGATGTTGATGCCTGGTTGGGACTTACAGTCCACATTTGTCATTGATCAAATCAGGAGGCAAGAAGATCCCCTGTTAAAAATAGAGTTCGAGATTGATGAAGTTTTGAAAGGATCAGGATTTGATCCTAAATCCAAGACTCTTGCTATATGGTCATTGGCCCCTGCTACACAAAATCCTCTGGTCATGACTATCAGAGAGGAAAAGAGGGCAGACAGAATGATATGGAATTTGTAGAACACTAAAGACACTGAGATAGCTCAGTTAATGACACAAGTTTCATTCATGAACTAGGCAAAGGTTGATGATCTTTCTAAAAGGTATGAAACAACTTTTGGCCAAATGATGGCCTTAGCAAAAAAGCATGAAGAGGTGGTGGTTCAAAACCACACATTGGAAGAAGAAATTGTTAAGTTGAAAGAGGAGTTAGTGGAGAGTAAGAGAGAAAAGACTCAAATTCCTCAAGAGGTGTCAAAGATTGAAATAGATGTTGCCACAAAGGCGAAAGAGGATTCAGCAGTGGCAGAAGACCATTCCAAAGAAATGCCACAAGGACAGAGCATAAATGTCATGTCCATCATACTACCAATACTTCAACATCGAATTGGTGTTCTAAAGCATAAGACTGATATAGTGTATACACTATATGGTTCATTACAAGAAGCATCACAGGTAGCGGCTGAGGCTATGACACTCTTGGAGCCTATTTTAAAAACTTGGTCAAGAAGAGACAGGTTGATGGACAAATTAAAGATAGTTATGTTATACAGTGATGATTTTCCTAACAAGATCACAGATACAATAGAAATTATCAATGACGTGAATAACACTTATGGTTTCTTCAATGGTAAGGTTGATCTGATAAACAATAAGTTGCAACTATTTGGTGACCAGTGCCCTCCTTTGATCCCAAAAATATATGATGAAGCTGGCATTCTAAAGCCGCAATCAGATTGGACAAATGGATTTGATGGGATATTCACAGATGATGAGATGAAACAACACCTAGAAAAGGATGTGAATGCTCAATACTGGAATGAACTACTTGACAACCCATTCAAGGTTGAGAGAGACATGGCGAAATTTGTTACAGAGGCCAGATCAACTGTTGATGCCAGATGGACAAAGGCTTTTGCCAAATTGGAATAGGTGAAGAATTTTGATTGGCCCACCACCAAAGAGGTAAACAGATGGGAAGCAAAGCTAAAAGGATGAAGAGGATACTGTCAAACTGCATCAACAGACCCTATTCAGACTTTGCCAACTTTTTCCACCTGTGTTCGGTTGTAGTTTTTGTCAACTGCAATTTGTTATTAAAAAATATTTTGTAAATATTTCCCAGTAAGTCTGTAGCTTGTTGCATCCTTATTTATAAAAGGACTCCAATACTACTAGGAAAGGGATAGCCATTTTTCATTGGGATGCTTAATATAAAAAGTCTGGTTTAAGACTTATAGTTATCTTTTGGGTTTTGAAATACTGTTGATTGTAATAGCAATTTTGATCATGAATACAAATGAAATACCTCAATAGTTTTCTGAAACATATGATGAGCATTTTGTCTTCATTATGTTTCTCTGAATTTTATGTAGATTGAATGTTTAAGGAATGTTCAATTTACGCATCTGTTAGGCAGATTTTGAAATAATTTTAGGTTTCTTTCAAGGAAAGATTAAAATTACCTTAGGAGTATTTTCAGTGGGATTCAAGTTTTATAATGAATTTGATGAATTGATTTGCTATATGTGTGAGGGTAGATGTATAAGGTATGTCTATGCTTATATCAAATTCTATGACTATCTTGAATTTATGTTTATGACTAAGAGGGTTAAAACTATACAGTAGTGACTCCATGCCCTAGGACTAAGCACTAGTTTGTCCTCCATTGAATTAAGTGACTATGACTATTAAAATTGATCTTTACTCATGGTTTAGTCTGTTGTAAATAAATGTTACAGTGATTAACTCATGTAATTCCATTCATATTCAACTGGAATAATTTAGTGATTTCATTATTCTGAGTTAGAAGGGTAATCCCGCCTGAGTTAATGGAGCTCAAAGTGTAGGAGGTTTTAAAACCTTGTTTCTGTCATTCTATATCTTTCCTGGTCAGTATATGGCATAGATAGAGTAAAAACTCTGAGAATATTTTCATATCAGCAAGAAAAGGAACTAACACGGTCTAGATTCAAAGTTATTAAAATGAGCATTAGTGAGTCGTTAAGCCACGTGTTTTGAAACAAGAAAATTGATTGCAGAATGTGTGGCCACTTAGTTAAATTCAATGAGAAAGACTGATTTGATTGAGGCCATATAGTTATTCACTTGAACTTAGAGCCACCATAATTCCTCAAAATCATTCAAGTGAAGGACAAAATTGTGGTGACATTAAGCTCCTTGCGAAAAAATTGTAGAATGGGTAAGTCATCTTTGATATAGTAGAAATTCATGCTTCCAGTAAGGTTTGAAATTTGAAAAGCTCCCATAATTATTTTTTAAACCTGAATATCATCTTAGTAAAAATCCCTAGGTTCAAAAATGGCCCCTAGGATTGAATTCTCTGGAGAAATAGAATATCAGAAAAGAAATGTGAGAGAAGACCTTCTACAACAATTGAAAGGGTCCACGGATGATGCTACCCAGATCAAGAAAATGGTTCCAACACATCCCCGTTTCAGAGTAGGAGAGGGTTTATATGACTCGGGTAGGTGGGCCAAGGATGTCAAAACTAGTACAAATGGTTTGAGTTTGTTTAAAACTGCCTACAGCCAGAGAAATGCTCCTTCCCCAAATTGTAACATATGGGATTTAGATGTGGGAAAATTGATAATACCCAGGGTATTTATGGATACAGATCTATTCACTTTGATAGCCAACACATATGATAGAGTATCTAGGGTTGTAAGGGATACAGAGGGAAACATGTTGTTGACTGTCACAGCTGATGAAATCAAAAGAATTTTCAAATTAATGTTAGAATAAATTTAGAATAACTGAGAGGGGAGGGGTGAATCAGTTATCCTCGGGTCTATATGTAGTAAATAAAACTTTTTGTATTTCAGATCTACTTGGCAACAGTAGCATCAATCAACAACTTTAATTATGCAGTTTACTGTCAATTGAAATTAACTTGTAGTAACATAACAGTAAAGTAAACCATAAGAATTCACACAAGTTGACACAAGTATTTAACGTGGAAACCCAATATGGGAAAAACCACCAATAACATGCTACCAAGTTTTCACTCTTCTGAAGTGATGCCCTGTGAGGAGCCAACCCTGTTAAAGGTTACAATAACACACTGCTAGGTGTGACTTGGTTAAAGGATTTTAATCACCCTGTTAGGAGTGGCCTTGTTAGAGGAATTAGAAAATTCCAATCTGAATGTCACCTTGTTAGAGGATTTATACAAATGACTATTAAGTCAACCTTTTTAAAGGATTTCATTGATACAATGGTAAGAAAGTAATCAACAGTTTGTGATCTGGTACATACAACTTACTTTGCAATTCATATCCAATTATAGCTCTGATGTTAACTTACTGGATAGCCTGCATTGTCATTTCAATCTTCTGATCTGCTTGGAAATCCATCAAGCAATCACACATGCAACACTCTACTTTTTCCTTTTTCCTTCTCTGCTAGATCATGCTAAACAGTAAATCAACTATGCAAACTTCTTGCATACACATCCACACTTCACATTCAGCAGCACACTACAGCATACCAAATGAATAACCCCTTTAGGTTTTCATATACCTCTCTGTCTAGGTTAGATAAATCTTTTTGCCGCTTAACCAAGATTGTAGATCTTAGGTTAGGTCAGATCCAATGGATCATTCCATCTTTTCATTTCATTTACTTCTCCAAAGTAGTCTATAAATAAATCTTGAAACCATGCATTAATTACGGTTACCCATATATTAAATGACATGGATCAATATTTAATTAACATTCCATATCCCAATAAAATCAACTAAGTCGGCCAAAGATCTCAAATCTTATCAATAATCAAACTTTTGTAAGTCGGCCTTCATTACTGTTTTCACTCAGCAATTTCAATGGTGCTTGTCTTTGAGCAACTTTTTGCTTGTCACGACCAACTTTACTCGGCACAAGAAAATTTGCTCATCAAAAGAAAATTTTCTCAACACAAGCAACTTTGCTCGGCACAGAACAGCCAGAAAAACTATCTTTGAAAGATAAACAACAAATTACTTTGCCAGAGTGCCAACTGATCAGATACCCTTTGAACTGCCTTAACTCAACCATTCACTTGGTCTTCTTGTTAAATCTTCTTCATCAATAATAGTTATGGTATTCAAACAGACAGCAATAGTCTCACCAGTAAGGGTTTGACATCAATGAAAAAATACAATTGCTTTCAATGTCACTTTCCAACAATCTCCCTCTTTGGCATGGATGGAAACACAAAAGATTAAAACAATGATTTAACAAACATAGTTACCAACCAATCCAAAAATTCACCTATTTTCCTTGATATGAACAAATCTGCATTAATGTCTTTAGCTTCATTCTGATTCTTATCTGTAAAAAATTTCTCCCTCTGTGTCTGTAATCACACTATAATCATATGTGTCTAATCATCTGTAGACTCCCTCTGAGTAGATAATCACTTCAATGTTTTCAATAATAGTACCTTCTGCCTCTATGCAATCTTTCTCTCTTTGTAATTTCTCTTTCTCGGCAATCTCTTCCTTCACTTCTTCCTCTTTATAGGTAATCTCTCCCTCTTTGACAACAATGCCAAAGACGTCAATATCTTTATCATTTTCATCTTCAGTATCATGCTGATCCTGTCATCTTCAGTATGACTAATTTTTCTTTTCTGTCCTTGTTCACCTTCACAAATTTAGCCAGTATCCTAAAGTGTGACTAACTGTGCATCAATGTGTAAGATTTTCTGAATGAAATGTTTGATACAACAATACCATACAGAACTTAATTAGCTTCAGTTAGGGGAATCACCCCCAATTTACCTTGTAGATACTCATGAGCATCCTTGGGTAATGCTTTTGTGAATATGTCTACTAATTGTTCTTTAGTGTTTACATAATCCAATCTCACTTCTTTACTCTGAACTAGCTCCCTCAAGTAATGATACTTGATAGCTATATGCTTTGTCTTTGAGTGCATCACAGGAATTTTAGAAATATTAATAGCACTTGTATTATCACAATATATGAAAACTGGGTCAGTAATTTCTTCCTTCATACCTTTCAGTAGTATCTTCAACCACACAATGTTGGAACAGTTAACTACTGCTGCCACATACTTGGCTTCAGCTGTAGATTGTGAGGTGCAATTTTGTTTCTTACTTGTCCAGGAGATCAATTTATTTCCTAAAATAAATTCTCCACCAGTAGTGCTTTTCCTGTCATCAACATTTCCAGCCCAGTCAGAATCAGTATAAACTCTGAGTTCAAATTTGTCATTCTTTATGTAGTATAGACCATAGTCCTCAGTTCCTTTCAAATATCTCAGAATTCTTTTGACTGCCATCATGTGATTTTCCTTAGGATTAGCATAAAATCTTTCTACAATCCCAACAGCTAGGGCAATGTCAGGTCTGCTATGAACAACATACTGTAGTTTTCCAATCATTGACTTGTAGAGTGTTTGGTCCACTTCTTTTGTGTCATCATCTTTTGTCAGCTTCTGTCTAGTAGCCATGGGTGTACTTACTAGTTTGGAATCTTCCATTCTAAAAAATTTCAATATCTCTTTGATATATTTAGATTGAGTGATATAGATACCATTCTTCATTTGATAAATTTGTAAGCCAACAAAAAATTTTATTTCACCAAACATAGACATCTCAAACTCAGTTTACATTGCTGTTGCAAATTTTTGACATAGCACATCTTGTCCACTAAATATGATGTCATCCACAAAAATTTCAGCTAATACTATACCTTTTCTTTGTTCTATCTTCAAGTATAGGTTGTTGTTGTCATTGTTTCTTACAAATCCAATCTTGATCAGATAATTGTGCAATCTTTCATACCATGCTCTTCATGCTTGCTTCAAACCATATAATGCTTTGTGCAATCTACAAACCATATCCCTTTTGTTTGGGTCTACAAAACCATTAGCTTTCTCAATATATAATTATTCTTCCAAGATACCATTGAGAAATGCATATTTCACATCCATCTGATAAACTTTGAATCCTTTGTAGGTTGCATATGCAAGTAAGGTTCTGACACCGTCCAATCTAGCAATTGGGGTGAAGGTTTCACCGTAGTCAATTCCTTCCTCCTGTGCATAACCCTTGCATACCAGTCTAGCTTTGTTTCTTGTCACTTCTCCATGTTCATTTAGTTTGTTCCTGAATACCCATTTTGTGCCAATTACATTTTTATCCTTTGGCCTAGATACATGTGTCCAAGTTTTGTTCTTCTCAATCTGTTCAATTTCCTCATTCATTGCTTGTATCCAATCTTCATTTTCTAAAGCATCTTTCTCTATTTTTGGCTCAAATTCACATAACAGACATGTGTTATTTTTCAGCTTACTTCTTGTCATAACAGCAGAATCCTTTGATCCAATGATCTGATCAAAATTATGATTCCTTCTCACATATTTTGCTAAGGTAGGCTCAGTCCTTGCTTTAGGTTCATCGTCTGTATTCAGTTCTGGTTGATTCTATGACTCGGCATCTCCATTAGATAACTTGGCATTCACTTGCAGTTGCTCGTCAACTCCACTCTATGACTTGGCAGGTGCATGTTGTTGTATAGCAGTATTCTTAGGTAGTGAATTAGAATCTTCCTCATCCAAATATACAAATGATATGTAGATTTCAGGTCCTTGTGCACTTTCAACTTCATTTCTTTATGCAAACTCATCAATTCTTACATTTTCACTTTCAACAATTTTGTTAGTATTAGAATTCAGACATTTGTATGCTTTGCTTTTGGTTGAATAACCAAGGAATATAGCTTCTTCACCTATAGCATCTAGTTTTCCATTTCTGTTGTCTTTTAGTACAAAACATTTTCTTCCAAAGACTTTAAAATACTTTACACTAGGTGCATAACCATACCAAAGTTCATAAGGCATAGCAGTTGTACCTTTCTTGACTTGAACTCTATTTAGTGTATAGACTGCAATACTTACAGCTTCTTTCCAATACTTCTATGCAACATTTTTCTCCATCATTAGTGTTCTTGCACAATCCATAATAGATCTGCTCCTTCATTCAACAATACCATTTTGTGGAGGAGTCCTAGGTGCAGACATCTGTCTCTTTATGCCTCGATCATTACAAAACCTATTAAACTCATTAGAAATAAACTCTCCACTTCTGTCAGATCTTAAACATTTCAAACTTTTGCCTGTTTCCTTTTCAACTTTAGCTAAGTACCATTTAAATAACTGGAATGCATCAGATTTTTCCTTGAGAAACATTACAGTCATCATCCTTGAATAATCATCAACAAATAGAATAAAGTATCTAGCACCACAGTAGCTTCTTTCTCCAATGGGACCACAAAGATCAGTATGGACCAATTCCATAATTTCCTCTGATACATGTGTTTTTCTCTTGAAACTAGACTTAGTCATCCTTCCTAGTTGACATTATTTACACATAGCATTCTCAAGTTTCTTTAACTTAGGTAGTCCTCTAACCTTTTTCAATTTACTTATGCTTACCAAGTTATCAAAGTTCACATGACACAACCTCTTATGCCATAACCAAACATCATTG